>JAJGRW010001019.1:129761-198361 GCA_025461045.1 Carex parvula | reverse complement strand
CATTTTATTTGTCTGTCATCTCCTATTAGTTGTCTTTCATGGTCTACTGGTTGTCTTTCATCTTGTACTAGTTGTGTTTCATCTTCTTCTTGTTATCTTTAATCTTGTACTAGTTGTCTTTCATGTTGTACTAGTTGGCTTTCATTTTTTTCTAGTTGTCTTTCATTTTCTACTAGTTGTCTTTTGTGTTTTACTTGTTGTCTTTCACGTTCTATTGGTTGTCTTTCATCTACTACTGGTTGTGATTCATCTTCTTCTAGTTTTTTTTTCATATTGTACTGGTTGTCTTTCGTATTCTACTGGTTGTATTTCATCTTCTTCTGTTGTCATTCATATTCTAGTAATTGTTTTTCTTCTCGTACTGGTTGTATTTCATCTTCTAGTAGATATTTTTTTTATATTCTTCTAGTTGTCTTTCGTTTACTACTGGTTGTATATCTTCTTCTGCTTCTAGTTGTCTTTCATTTTGTACTGGTTGTCTTTCATTTTCTTCTTGTTGTCTTTTACTCTTCTACATGTTGACTTTCATGTTCTTCTGGTTGTCTTTCATCTACTACTGGTTGTGTTTCATCTTCTTCCTGTTTTCTTTCATATTGTACTAGTTGTTTGTCGTGTTTTACTTGTTGTATTTCGTTTTCTTCTAGTTGTCATTCATATTCTAGTAGTTGTTTTTCATCTTGTTCTGGTTGTATTTCACCATCTTGTAGTTGTCTTTCATCTATGATTGGTTGTATTTCTTCTCCTTTTAGTTGTCTTTCATTTTGTACTGGTTGTCTTTCATTTCTTCTAGTTCTCTTTCATGTTCTACTCGTTGTCTTTCATCTTATACTAGTTGATTTTCATATTCTTGTAGTTGTATTTCATCTTGTTTTAGTTGTATTTCATCTTTTTCTAGTTGTCTTTCTTGTTCTACTAGTTGTCATTCATCTATTGCTGGTTGTATTTCATATTCTTCTAGTTGTATTTCATTTTTTCTAGTTGCATTTCATCTTCTACTAGTTGTCTTTCAAGTTCGATTGGTTGTCATTCATCTACTACTAGTTGTTTTTCATCTTCTTCTAGTTGTTTTTCATGTCCTACTAGTAGTTTTTAACGTTCTACTGGTTGTCTTTAATCTACTACTCGTTGTATTTCATCTTCTTCTCGTTGTCTTTCATCTTGTAATGATTGTCTTTCATGTTCAACTCGTTGTCTTTCATGTCCTACTGGTTGTCTTTCATCTACTACTAGTTGTGTTTTATCTTGTTCTACAAGAATTTCATTTTCTTCTAATTGTCTTTTATCATCAACTAGTTCATTTTCATCTTCATCTAGTTGTCTTTCATCTTGTACTAGTTGTCTTTCATGTTCAACTGGTTGTCTTTCATCAACTACTAGTTGTATTTCATCTTCTTCTAGTTATCTTTCATCTACTACTGGTTCTATTTATTCTTCTTTTAATTGTCTTTCATTTTGTACTGGTTGTCTTTCTGATTGTCTTTCATCTTCTACAGGTTGTCTTTCATTTTCTACTGGTTGTCTTTCATCTTGTACTAGTTGTTTTTCATCTTCTTCTTGTTGTTTTTCATCTTGTACTGATTGTCTTTCATGTTGTACTGGTTGGATATCATTTTTTTCTTGTTGTCTTTCATCTTCCACTAGTGTGTTTCATCTACTACTGGTTGTATTCATTTTGCTTCTAGTTGTCTTTCATAATGTACTGATTGTCTTTCGTGTTATACTGGTTGTCGTTCATGTCGTACTGATTGTCTTTTATCTACTACTGGTTGTATAACATCATCTTCTAGTTGAATTTCATTTTCTTCTAGTTCATTTTCATATTCTTCTAGTTGTTTTTCATCTTCTGCTAGTTATTTTTCATCTTGTACTGGTTGTCTTTTATATTCTACTTGTTGTCTTTTATCTACTACTAGTTGTCGTTCGTATTCTACTAGTTGTTTTTCATCTTATACTAGTTGTCTTTCATCTTCTTCTAGTTTTCTTTCATCTTCTACAGGTTGTCATTCATCTTCTATTGGTTGTCTTCCATGTTCTACTGGTTGTATTTTGTGTTTTATTTGTTGCCTTCGGTCTTGTACTAGTTGTCTTTCATGTTATACTTGTTGTCTTTCATCATCTTTTTATCTTCAACTGATTGGCTTTAATGTTCTTCTACTGGTTGTATTTCATCTTCTACTGGTTGTTTTTCATCTTCTTCTAGTTTTCTTTCATCTTCTACTGGTTGTCATTCATCTTCTATTGGTTGTCTTCCATGTTCTACTGGTTGTATTTTGTTCGCTCGGAAGCATATAGGTTTATAATACCTAGATACACTCAATTCAGTTGAAAGCATACAACAGAAGTTGGGTATAGCTGGGTGTCGAATCCACAGGGATGAATTGTTAATTTCCGGACTCTACTTAGTTTCTAGAAACTCTAGAAGTCTGCAAAGGTTGTTTTTGGTTGTTTAATTTCCTAACAGATCAATGGTAAGATTTAAAACAGTAATGTGGTTTTAAAATGAATAAAAAGGGGTTCCTAGGGTTTCTGACTTCGTCTCAGCTTAGCCTCAAGGTGCCCGGTCCGTGCACTCTCATACACGGGCCGTGTGTAATGTGCACAGGCCGTGTACTTTCATACACGGTCCGTGTGGCCCTCGAGTTGATACAAGGGCTACTGGTTTCTGTGTTGTTTCTTTGTGTAACGTTCCATTGACCGTACCTGAGTCTCTAAACCTCAACTCTCGCATGTTGGCCTAGTTACCTAGTACGAAACTCAATTTCTTCCCTCTTAGGGTTCTTAAACCTCAACTTTCGCTTGTTGGCTTAACTAACCTAAGTTTCTTGTTGGTTTACTAAAGATATCCTCGATCTCTCAATACGAGGAAAAGTTCACCTTTCGGCTACTACTTGGTTTCACCTCTCGGCTCACAAACCTACCTCAAATACCTAGTTTGGTCGAGTGAATGTCAAGGTTATTCGATTGCCATATAAATGAGGCCTTTCATCTAGCGGAGTAACCAATCAATTCAAACAAATACAATATAGGCAATAAAATACAACACAATCAAGCAAACACAAGATTCAACACAAATTCCAAGCAACTAGCAAATAAAACTAAGCATTCGACTACATCTTAACCCTAGAAACAAAGAGTTTAACCTAACATAGTAAAACAGCAAATAAAACAAATAATAATGAGAAAGTTCATGGCAAAACTCGAAGTAGTAAGAAGATTCGTCGCAAAACTCTCATTTTCCTCCTCTCTTCTTCTTCTCCAAGACGAGCCGCCTTTCCAAACCCTAGGATATGTCCTAAGAAACGAGAGTGACCTCTCTGTTGCCCAGAGAGACCCTTTAATGCCCTCAATTCGCAACCTTTCCCAGCTGGCACCAATTTCCATCTTTGGTTTATGTTTCCAGAAATGCCATGCACGGTCCGTATGCAAGGGTGCACGGACCGTGTGCCTGTGTTCTGGTGAAGTGAGTTGTGCACGGTCACGTGTCTTCAGTCTTCAGTCTGTGGTAGGGCAGAGGGTGTACGGACCGCATGCAGATGGTGCACGGTCCATGTATAAGCCTTCAAAATCCAGATTCTTACTCTGGTTCACCCGTTTCCTGCAAAATAAGAATAAAAGTGCAGCAGTACCACATCCTACAGATATTTAATGAAATAAACACGACTTCAAAGTTTTAGGCACAGGTTTTACTACAAAGTACGGTCGAAATATGGACAAAATAGCGAGACATCATATTTTGTGTTTTTTTTTGTTGCCTTCGGTCTTGTACTAGTTGTTTTTTTATCTTATTCTAATTGTCTTTCATCTTGTCTAGTTGTCTTTCATGTTATACTTGTTGTCTTTCATCATCTTCTAGTTTTCTTTTATCTTCTACTGATTGGCTTTAATGTTCTACTACTGGTTGTATTTCATCTTCTACTGGTTGTTTTTCATCTTCTTCTAGTTGTCGTTTGTGTTCTACTCGTTGTCTTTCACGCTCAACTGGTTGTCTTTCATCTACAACTAGTTGTGTTTCATGTTCTTCTAGTTTTCTTTTATATTGTACTGGTTGTTTTCTGTGTTCTACTGGTTGTTTTCTGTGTTCTACTGGTTGTATTTAATCTTCTCCTAGTTGTCAATCATATTCTAGTTGTTGTTTTTCATCTTGTTACGGGTTGTCTTTCATCTTGTACAGGGTAGTGCTTCATCTTGTACTGGTTGTCTTTTGTGCTTCATCTTCTTCTAGTTGTCTTTCATCATGTACTGATTGTCTTTTGTGTTCAACTATTGTCTTTCATGTCTTACTGATTATCTTTCATCTACTACTAGTTCTATTTCATCGTCTTCTAGTTGAATTTTATTTTCATCTTCTTCTAGTTGTCTTTCATGTTAAACTGGTTGTCATTCATAAACTACTGGTTGTATTAGATATTCTTCTAGTTGTATTTCATCTTCTACTACTTGATTTTTAATTTTCTAGTTGTCTTTCATCATGTACTTGTTATTTTTCAAGTTCGACTGGTTGTTTTTCATCTTCTTCTAGTTGTCTATCATGTTTTACTCGTTGTCTTTTTATGTACTACTGGTTGTATTTCATCTTCTTCTAGTAGTTGTTTTTGTTGTTCTTCTAATTGTATTTTATCTCCTACTTGTCTTCATATTCTTCTAGTTGTCTGTAATCTTCTACAGGTTGTCTTTCATTTTCTACTGGTTGTCTTTCATCTTCTACTAGTTGATTTTCATCTTTTTCTAGTTTTCATTTATCTTGTACTAGTTGTCTTTCATGTTCGACTGGTTGTCTTTCATCTACAGCTGGTTGTATTTCATCTTCTTCTAGTTGTCTTTCATCTACTATTGGTTGTATTTCATCTTCTTCTAGTTGTCTTTCATCTACTATTTCTTCGTGTTTTAGTAGTTTTTCACTTTGTACTGGTTTTTTTGATGTTCCACTGGTTGTCTTTCATGTTTACTGGTTGTCTTTCATCTTGTACTATTTATTTTTCATCTTCTTCTTATTGTATTTCATCTTGTACTGGTTGTCTTTCAAGTTGTACTGGTTGGATATCATTTTTCTAGTTGTCTTTCATTTTCTACTAGTCTTTCATCTACTACTGGTTGTATTTTATTTTCTTCTAGTTGTTTTTCATAATGTACTGATCGTCTTTTGTGTTCTACTGGTTGTCTTTCATGTCATACTGATAGTCTTTCATCTACTACTAGTTGTATTTTATCGTCTTCTAGTTGATTTTCATATTCTTCTAGTTGTATTTCATCTTCTTCTAGTTGTCTTTTATCTTCTGTCACACCCCAAACCAGGATTTCTGAATTAGGATATGATCAAATCCCCGCCTCGTGTCTAATCATCAATAAACACGCAAGGCTAAACAATATAATAATCAAACAACAGCGGAAGCAATATAATACAAACAAGCAATAGTCATAAATATCAAATAAACATACATATACACATATCCATACAATCCACCTCGGGACAAAATAAACATGACTAATCAAAAGGGATACATGATCTATTGAGTCCAATATATATAACAAACATTGGACTCGCAAAATCCTAAACAAAAGCCCCTAATCTATATCAAGTGATGTGACCGTCGGGGACAGCTCCTGACGCCTCCTGCTGCGGACCGTCAGACTCTGTACCTGCCCACATCCATAAAAAGGAGGGGATGAGCGAATGATCGCCCAGTATGTGACCCAGTATTATCCCTTCAGGGATCCTCTTAAGTCAAAGCACATTTTAATTCGAAATCTACGTAAAGTCGGTAATTCACTTTTAATGCATATGCTACAGAAATTAAAACCTATCATAGTACTACAAAAGAAAAATATACATATAATAGATGACATGATGTGATTATCCTATTATGCCAAAATGCCAAAGTTCCCAAAATAAAATCTGAGGATCAATATTATACTCAACCGAAGTCCAGTACAATAGGTACTGTGTGTACAAATTGATATAGTAATAGTACGTATAATTTTGTCACCCCGTGCCGTGCCCAGTTCAATCAAATTGAATTTGTATCTCAAAAGTGACATAACACAAGGACTGCGATCAGAGGGGCAAAGATACCCGATGCCTAATGACATCGAGCTTTGCCCCAATTACTTCAACCCGTAGGCTGGTGCACGCTAGCCGATGGTTATATCGAAATTCGTGTAACATCCAAGGACTGCGATCAGAGGAGCAAAGGTACCCGATGCCTAAGGACATCGAGCTTTGCCCCAATTACTTCAACCCGTAGGCTGGTGCACGCTAGCCGATGGTTACACTTAATTCCATGTGTTTTCCTTCTCTAAGACGATTCATCACCAAACATATAAAATAGGAGAAAACTACAAGCAAGGCGTAAGAATAAGTCAATTCATCTCCTCATGAGCAGAGACGAAACTCCACCGTCCGGCCAGACTAATGGGCACCTGGGACACGCAGCCCCGTATCACACACATGAGACACGCAGTCTCATATCACACCTCTGAGACACGCAGTCTCCAAAAATCCGTTCTAGGCCTGTAGCTCCTAATGTAGGGGGGATAACTCCCGAATCGTCTCCGTGACTCGTGATCGGTCCGCACAAAATGTAAAATGATCGAAAATGATATACTACCAAGCTCATGCATATAATAATAATAATCCTAGTAAGACCTCTAAGGGATCAAGTGATCCCTCAGCCCAATGACCCACGAACCGTCACGCATCCCATGCCTACGTGACGGAAAGCAGTCATTCGGTCTTCTATCTCACGCTCACCAATGCACATGCTTAACTACAATAATATGTTGTCCTCTACGAGAAGAGGACAACTAATATCCTAATATATTATTAACTAAATTACACTACTCCTAAGAAAGCATTAAATTTTCAATTTAGAAGGGGTTATGCAAATCCTAAATTACAGTTCAGAAAGGATTAAACATGCTCTAATGCAACTCCAAAATTTAAAGTGCGGATGTCAGGTCAAGTGGTCGACTGGTGAGAGTACGCCACGAAAGAAAAATACAGATATCCCACACCTGATAGCTGTAGGGGTAGAACGCGCTAATAGCCTCCGGAATCCACGTAATCCTCGTCTGCTCCTGTACAAGCGTCAGCGGGATCGGCCCACGGATCGGAATCTATGTAGGTCGGCTGACCTGTAATTCGGACGTAAATTAATTAAATACTAAACTACAATTTCGTAACCCTTTTCCCCGTTTTATTATTTTTACTTAACTTACTACATTTGTTTAATTTAAAGATGAATTACAAAAATTATTTGGTTCAGTGCAATTCGGTCGTAATTGATTCTATTAAACTAATATACAATTAATTTGATTACTTTAAATCAGACTTGCAAAATTTAGAAATGATTTTTAGTTATCTACATTTATTTTCTAAGTTTACTTATTTATTATTTTTAAGTTATTTACTTTAGGTGTCACTAAAAGACATCCTAACCTGCCATTTTAGATTATAATAACCTAATTATATTTATTTATAATAATTATACTTTCAAAATTATATTTGCTAATTAATTACTTTAGCTAATTCATATATTAGTTAGCTATAACCGAAAGTTTATGATATATACAGTATGTTCTTATTCTATTAAGTTACTAATAGTGTTGTCTACAAATGGTCATGATGTATTCATCTACAATATAGTAAATCAATTGGGTTTATATATAATATATAATCAATTTAATAATGTTATCGATATATACATATTAAAAGATTTATTACACACACAATATATCCAATTTAATTTCAAGCATTTTATAGCCAAGCCCAAGTCGAAAAAGAAAAGGCCCAATTCGGTTTTGATTTAGCAGCCGAGCCCTTTTGAGTTTTAAATTCTCACATTTTACAATTAAGCCCCTTTCCTTTTAAGGAATAATTTATGTAAGTTTACTATGCACAATTTATCACGCTACTTCAATCCAATATCAAAGATTTGTTTAAATGAATTATTAAGGCTTTAGCTCAGCATAAAGCATACTGTGAATGCATCCTTTATTTGTCCATATAAATTAGATTCCAACCAATAATTTTAGGCTCTTAAATTGTTCGCACGTAAAAAATGCTGCTCCAATTCCATTAATCTAAATAATTAACCGAACTATTCATGATATATTCTCTTTCATTTTTAACAATCAAAGACCTTTAAAATTTACAGATCAGTCCTATTAACTTAACTATTTGTGATTCAATCCCTGACAGTTTAAGGTATACCAGTACCTATTTAAAACTTGGTACGGACTGTACCGATTACCAGAAATCTTATACAAGTCCCCAAAATTTAACCCGAACCAACAGAGGAAGCAAAAAGGCAACCCAAAGGCTGGTACTGGCAATGGTACCAGCAATGGCAAGCATGCAATCGAAACAACCAAATCCACACAAGGCACGAAGGCCACAGTCACGGAAAAAGGCTCAAAGCCGCAGGTCAGACAAGAAGGCACATAGGCCACAATCAACAGCAAGGCTCACGGCCAGCGATAGCAAAACAAACTCGAAGGCCACAAGTCAAGTGAAATGGCACGAAGGCCACAGATCAAAGCATCAGCCGCAAGCCACAAGGCAAACCGAATTAGTGAGTTTTAGGGTTACCCAAGAGAAGAGCCAATCGCAACGAAGGTCAAGCTCGGCAGCTACCAAGCAGCGGCTCGCCTCACAGCCGTCAAGGAGAAATCAGCAAGCACACTCGGCTCCAGAGAATTGCACACGGCACCGGATTCACCAACAGCAAGGCACCACGAATAACAGAATCACTCGATCAATCAACGGAAAAACCCCAACCTTTCTTTAGGGTTTTCAGATTCTCAAATCAGAGGGAGAGGCGAAATCAGTGAGAGAGAGGGAGAGAGCATAGAGTGGAGAAGAGAGTAACAGAGAGGGGTGAAAGAGTGGAGAAGAGAGTAAAGAGGAGTGGGGATCAGTGAGCACAAAGAGAAGAGAGGAAGAGCATGAATGGTCGCCAGATAGAAGAAAAGAGAGAAAGAGCGAGAGAAGTTGTGAATCAGCGAAACGATTTTTCCAGAGGAGAAGAAGGGTCGGCGGAGAGAAGAGACAAAAATGAAAATGGTGAGGTGTTCTGTTTTCGCAGAGGGAGAAGGAAAGGGGTTCGGCTGCCGTCTGGACTCAGTGAAGAAAACAAAAGGAGGTTTAAATGGAAGGGACGGCTTTGAGATTCGTGCAGAACGGAATTGAACGGTTCAGTTTATTCCCAAATTAAAAAGGAGTTCATATTTAATGGTATCCTATGAATCAATTACATCAAATCGAACAATTTAATAAAACTGGCGTTTAAGACTTGATATGAGAATTTAGATTGTTCTTTGATTAATCTTACAAATTTATTCGTCATTTCATTAACTATTAAAATTATAATGGTTATTAATATTTTGTATTTCTTCCTTAAAATTTTATATTTGTACAAATAAATTCTAAAATTTATAAAATTCACTAATTAGTTAAATAATAATTTTATATAAGTTAATTTATTCATTTAATTTATTAACCTTTATTTTCCTTGATTAATCAATTAAGGTTTTAATTTGTTGCAAATTTTAATGATCAAACTAATTAACTACATTTGAATTTATGGATTATAACATCTTCTACTAGTTGTCTTCCATGTTCTGCTGGTTGTCTTTCATGTTCTACTTGTTGTTTTTCATCTTCTTCTAGTTTTCTTTCATCTCCTATTGGTTGTCATTTATCTACTATTGGTTGTCTTTTATCTTCTACTGGTTGTCTTCCATGTTCTACTAGTTGTATTTCGTGTTCTACTTGTTGTTTTTCATCTTGTACTAGTTTTTTTTATCTTTTTATAGTTGTCTTTCATCTTGTACTGTTTGTCTTTCATGTTCTATTTGTTGTCTTTCATCTTCTTCTAGTTTTTTTTCATCTTCTACTGATTGGCTTTCATGTTCTACTGGTTGTCATTCATCTTCTTCTAGTTGTCTTTTGTGTTATACTCGTTGTTTTTCACCCTGTACTGGTTGTCTTTCATCTACTACTAGTTGTGTTTCAACTTCTTCTAGTTTTCTTTCATATTGTACTGGTGGTCTTTCGTATTCTACTAGTTGTATTTCATCTTCTTCTAGTTGTCTTCCATGTTCTACTTGTTGCCTTTTGTCTTGTACTGGTTGTTGTTTATTTTCCTCTAGTTTTCTTTCATCTTCTACTGGTTGTATTTCATGTTCTACTGGTTGTCTTTTATCTACTACTGGTTGTCTTTCATGTTCTACTGGTTGTCTTTAATCTTGTACTAGTTGTTTTTCATTTTTTACTTGTTGTCTTTCATCTTGTACTGGTTGTCTTTCATGTTGTACTGGTTGGCTTTCATTTTTTCTAGTTGTCTTTCATCTTGTACTAGTTGTCTTTCGTGTGTTACTTATTGTTTTCCACATTCTATTGGTTGTCTTTCATGCAATGAAATTCGTGTTAGTGAGAGCTCTCCACATCCCAGTTTGTCGTATACCGCCTTAGGCATCAAACTCACATTTGCTCCCAAATCACACAATGCCTTCTTAAAATTGGTCGTGCAATCGTGCATAAAATTTAGAAGCTTCCCGAATCTTGTAACTTCGTTGGTAACTTGCTTTGCACAAGCGCACTATTCTCCATGTTATGAGGAACAGTTGAGCATTCTTGGAGTTTGCTGCGATTTTCAAGGATCTCCTTTAGGATCTCCAGTGTTACGAGGGTATGCTTGCAATTGCTTCGGTGAAGGGGATAGTGATTTGCATTTGCTTGAGCGTCTCCAAAAATCTCCCAAATTGTTGTTTCATCTTGTGCTTGACTTGCCTTTGAGGGAATGACAGAGGTGGTTTGTAGGGTGGTGGTGCTACGTATTCAGGTTCGTCTCCACCTTCGGTGTCATTATGTTCCTCAGTTGGGGTTGTCTGCTCTTCCAATACGGGCTATAATGGCTGGTACGAGCCGTATTCACTGGAGCGTGGTGGTTCTGTTTGTGCTTTTCTGAAGTTAGATCGAACATTAGAGGTCCCTTGTAAGCTGTACGGCTCCTCATCATGATGTATTTGCAAGTCTCTCTTGGATTTCTTCTGGTTGGCCCGGAAATTTGACCTTCCGCAATGCTCTAGAGTTCTCTTGCCATTTTGGAGATGTGATCCTCCAAATTTTTTTGTGGTTTGCCAAGGTTTCGATCTTTTGCGTGATATCGGCGTTCGCCTTATCTTGCTTCTCTAGGAATCTCTCCATGAGTGCCCCAATGTCGGATTGTTGTGGTTGGTTGTATTGTCTCGATTGGTAATTCGGTTGTGGATTGTTGTACCTTGGTTGGTAATTGAGTTGCGGTTGGAAGTTTTGTTGAGGTGCAACGGGTCTTTAATTGTTTGCATATGAGAAGTTTCGATGATTTTGATTGTTCGAATGGTACTGTTGGATTGTGCAATAATCTACTTGTCTATTTGTTACAATTTCTTTTCTTGAGATAATATGCAGGTTCATGACGATATAAATTGCTACATACATCAAGGATGAATTATCAATTGCTATATTTATCAAGGATGAGTCATGAAAAATTAAGCATTGGACTGAGAAGCATCAACTCAAGATATGATTGATTAGAAATCTGTAAAATTGGTAAAGTAAGCTTGAGATTGAGGTAATTTGCACAAACCGTTACAACAGTTAAGGTACCTTACAACAGAATAATTCATATGCCGAAATCTACAGCATAATCGATTTATTTCATTACAACGCTAAAAAAAGCGTTGCAACGGAATAAATCAATTTCGGACCCAAAACTTCCAAAGAGTTCCGTTGTAGTAACCGTTGTAACGCTTATAAGCGTTAGGGTTTCCCAGTGCAGCCAAACCCGTTAATTGGGATTAACCGTTACAACGCTTAATCTTCCGTTGCAACGATTGATGCCAGTTACCTTATTTTGTTTCTCTCTCTATAAATAGAAGCAAAATTTAGGTTTGGAGTATAATTCTAGCCGCCCCCAATTGCAATATTTCGTATTCTTTTCATATCTAGAATTTCTCATTGTTGTTTGTGCATCAAACTTCAATATCTATTCAACAATCTCAAAGCTTACCACCACACTCAATCTTGTGTAAGAATTAGAGTGATTTGTGTGAGATCTCTTGTTTATTCAAACCTTAGAGCCTTTGAGTGCTCGCTTCTTATATTAGAGTCTTTAGTGCTTGTGAGCCAATTCTATGCTCGGGCCGTGTGACTTCTCGGAGTTTGTAAGGGCTCACCGGTTCCACCTTGTACTCCTTTCTCATTGAGTAAAAAAGATGCGCCATCAAGAAGGTCTCGAAGTCCCAGAGGCGTAGGCGTTAGTGCTGAACTCCGTAAACAACTCTCGTGTTAAGTGTCTCTTAACTCTTCTATTTATTTTACGTACACTTAGTTTAAATTTATTCTTGTTTGCGCCAAGAATAATTCACGCACACGTTAGTTAAATCATTAGTGGTGAATACCAATCTTAAGTATTAAAATTTAAAGGGCCCCATATTCACCCCCTACATCGATCCAATATGGCACCAAATAGACAAGTGATAGTACCCCCAATATTGAGCAATAAAACTAAGAGATTTAGTCATTGGAAAAGATTGATGATTAATTACCTAAATTTAATTGAGGTTTGGGGTATTATTGAAAAGGTTACACCCTAGAGTATGATAAATCTACCAATGAATTGACCACCGCCTCAAAATTAGAAAAGAGAGAAAATGACTACGCGGTTAATGCAATATTAGGGTTGGTAAGTGAATCGGTAGCCTTAGTATATGCAAATGATACCAATGCCAAAGAAATGTGGAAAGCCCTTATAAATAAGTATGAGGGTAATGATCAAATCAAACGAACCAAACTCACAGGGTTAGAAATCAAATTTGAAACTTTTAATATAGGAGATAGTGAATCAATTGAAGACATGTACAATAGAATTTTAGAAATACAAAATGAATTCATAGAATTAGGAGAACCTATTTCTAACAATAAAGTTGTAGGAAAGATTTTGCGTGTGATGCTTAGGAAACCAAGATGGGAGTCAATGATAAGTGCTCTTGAGGTACTCTCGGGAGTTCAAACTTTCACTCCAGACGAGCTATTCGCCCATCTCCGAAGTTGTGAAGAAAAGCTTCGACAAACCGGTGAACTCGAAACTAAAACTAAGACCATAGCTCTTCCCGCACAAAAACAAAAAAAATTCAAAAAGAAATCCTACAACCCCTCAAACAATCGCTTTTCAAATGACCACCTCCTAAATAATATAAGCCAAAAATCCTCGAAAGATGCCCTACTTCTATCCAAAATATTTCAAGGCATGTTAGAGTTTGAACAAAAGTTCAACAAGAAGCGTGAAAATGAAAACAAGAGAGCAATGTGCATAACTTGTCATAAGGAAGGGCACTCCATGCAAACATGCTACAAGCTCTTTCCGAGAAACAAGGATGAAGAAGGAAAACATGACCGCTGGTCTAGACCAAGAAATGATGGATACAAAGGTAAGAAAAAGGTAAAATCAATGCAGGATGTGTTGAGTGCAAGTTTCAATGAAAGTGATGATGAAAGATCCGACCCGGAGTCGGACGATGAGCAAGAGGTCAACCTAGCCTTGATGGCTAATGTCGATGATGACTCGGAGATAGATATGGATGCGATTATTGCTAACAACAACATCACCGACAAACTCGCCATCGAATTCCTTAGAGAGTGGCGAAATCAAAAACCAAAAGGAAGGATTCAAGCGAGAGATCATCTAGCACCACTAATGAGGTAAAATTAAATTTTAATCTAAATGGTATGAATCCGAAAATGAATCAACTAGCAACTCTTTAGGAACAAAACAGACTCAAACCAATTTATCCGACAATTATATACTTATTAATGAGCCAAGCATTTCCTTTAAAGAGAGTCAAATTCGTAAAAATGAAACTAGGTTGAGGAATCTTCTTGATGAATCCAATAAGTCCTTACTTAGGAAAGAATGAATTATACAAAATTTGAGGTCTAAGATTGTTGAACTTGAGTCTAAGGTAAATGAACTTGAGTCAATAACACTTGAAGTCACACAATTGTAAATTACACTTAGACGAATTAGAATCCGTTAGAATAAAGGTAAACCAATTACAAGATGAGAATAGAAGCTTAAAAGCAACTAATGTTATAAATAAAATGTTAGAAAGTAAGATTAAAAGTTATAAATCCAAAGTTAAAGAGTTGGAAATGACTAGTAAGGTTAACAATTGTCAATCATACTTAGGTGAAATAGGAATTTTAAAAGTAAGAATACAAACTTTAGATACTGGAAATAAGGCTTTAAAATCATATAACGAGTTTAAGAATGTAGTTAATCTTGAACAAGATAAGATAGATAATTTGATTAGAAATTGCAAAAATACCGAAAGCACAAAAGAAAGAGGGAAACATACACAAAATTTAAATGTTAATAATAATCAAAGGTCACATAATTATGCATTTAGGTGTAAATATAAAAATAAAAATTATAAGGGTAATAGTGCACACAACAATTCAAGAAGCACATTTAGCTCACAAGGATCAAACAAAATTTATTCTAAAGGACCGAATGAATGGTTTCATGATTTAAAAGATTAAAATATTTCACAAAATATAATTCAAACTAATAGTTCAACTAGAAGTGTTTCACCTAAAATAAATTTGAATCCTACCAAAATAAAAATATTTCACCTAAAATAGTAAATTGGCGTCCAAATGAACCATGGAAACAAATTCAAGAGTTGAAAGGTCACTTCCAAAATAATTTCAAGCAAGATCTAAATTTGAACACACCTCATTCATCAATATCTCGAAAACCCTCACTAACCTTTTGTAATTATTATTGTAAGATTGGACATACTTCATTGGAGTGTAGATTTAGGAAGGGAGACAACATGTCGAATGTTGTTTGAGTTTCTAAATCTAGGCTAGAGTAAAACTCTAGCTAGTATCTTCTCCAAATTAGTTAAATTCAAAAATATTAAGAGGGAGATAAGATAAAGGTATATATTAGTTATTATCCATTATTTTATAACTATTATATACTCTTGTAAGTGTGTTTGATCATTACTCACAAAGAAATTTCTTGGATCATTGACAATGAATCTTTACATCACATAATATTTTTTTTTTAAGTTCACAAAATCTCAAAAGAAACAGTGATCTTAGGTTTAATAGATTAAAATTGACAAAAATTTAAAAATAAATTGATTGAATTAAATTGATAAATTTACCTCAAATTTAGAAAATTGGCAAAATTAAGAAATAACAATATTAATTGTTAAAATCATTTTAGAATTGCCATAATAGAGATATAAAGATATAAATTATTGTTGTTAATAATTGGTAATATTGAGATATAGTAATATTAATTGCAAAATCTATTTTACTTGACTAAATTGCCATAACAAAAGATATGACATTATATATTATTGTTGTTGTTCATGATGAATTGCTTTGTTTAATAAATATGTATATTTGAGATATGATGATTTAATGGCTATATTATTCATGTTAATTGGTTTTGATATATTTTGAAATTATGTCTTGCTTTTTAAGTTGTATGATCATCAAGTTATGAGCTATTTAATATAAAATATTCATGTATCATTAAATTCAATTACATTCCTTCAAAAGACGCATGATAATAATAATCATATAATTTTATTAACTAGATAGTTTTCATATGTCTCGACCATGCGTCTCACAATTAATGTTTGACTTTTCTAATTGCAATATATAATTTTGTGAGGACATATCAATAATTTCTAAATAAGACAATTGCGCCTCATAATCATGACTATATATATCTAATAGTAAAATTATCTTATCATGAGAATAATTAAATTTTGATCCAATAAACAATTTCAATTCTCAAATGATAATGATCTTGACCAAATTTCAATTAAATTGAGTATATGACTCTATTAAACATATAGTGCAAATATTAAATTTCTATATTCTTGAGGGATGCATATATGTATGCTTTCATTACGAAATATCTATTTTTATGCCTTAATTTACAATTTTATAAAATTAAGGGGAGTGCATGAATTGAGGGGGAGCCCTCTCATATTTTGTTAAATAAATTGTCATAATTCCTCCCTTTTAACCATTTCCAAAAAGGGGAAGAGATATTATAAATTCGTTAAAATTGGTATTCGCTAAACACACGGGGAATTAAAAAATTCAAATTCAAATTTGTGGAAATATTCAATTTATGCACTCACTTGAGATATATGTTTTGCAAATTCTCAAAAGGGGGAGATTGTTGGATTGTGCAATAATCTACTTGTTTGTTTGACTAGATTTGCAAAACATATATTTGTTGAATTTTACAATTTCTTGTCTTGAGATATGCAGGTTTATGACGATATATATTGCTACATACATCAAGAATGAATTATCAAGGATGATTAATGAAGAATCAAGCATTGGACTGAGAAGCATCCACTCAAGATTAGGATTGATTAGCAATCTGTAAAATTTGTAAAGTAAGCTTGAGATTGAGGTAATTTGCACAAACCATTACAACAGTTAAGGTACCATTACAACGGAATAATTTATATGCTGAAATCCACAGCATAATCGATTTATTTCGTTACAACGCTAAAAAAAAACATTGCAACGGAATAAATTAATTTCGGACCCCAAAACTTCCAGAGAGTTCCATTGTAATAACCTTTGTAATGCTTATAAGTGTTAGGTTTTCCCAGCACAGGCAAACTCGTTAATTGGGGTTAACCGTTGCAACGCTTAATCTTCCGTTGCAACGGTTGATGTCAGTTACATTATTTTATTTCTCTCTCTATAAATAGAAGTAAAATCTAGGTTTGGAGTACTATTCTAGCTGCCCCCAATTGCAATTTTTTGTATTTTTTTCAGATCTAGAATTTTTAATTGTTGCTTGTGCATCAAACTTCAATATCTATTCAACAATCTCAAGCTTACTCCACCACACTCAATCTTGTGTAAGAATTAGAGTGATTTGTGTGAGATTTCTTGTTTATACCCTAGAGCCTTTGAGTACTCGCTTCTTGTATTAGAGCCTTCAGTGCTTGTGAGCCAATTCTGTGTTCGGGGCGTGTGACTTTCCGGAGTTTGTAAGGGCTCACTAGTTCCACCTTGTACTCCTTTCTCATTGGGTAAAGAAAGGCGCGCCATCAAGAAGGTCGCAAAGCCCCGAAGACGTAGGCGTTGTGTCGAACTCCGTAAACAACTCTCGTGTCAAGTGTCTCTTAACTCTTCTATTTATTAAACGTACACTTGCTTAGTTTAAGTTTATTATTATTTCCGGCAAGAATAATTCACGTACACGTTAGTTAAATTCATTAATGGTGAATATTAATTTACTAAACGTGCATGCCAGGTGTTGTGTTCGGCTTCTTGCGCTCCGAGGTCCATTAGTGTTGGTTGATGGCAATATGCTCAATGAGGTTGTAAGCGTCGTCAGACTCCTTATTCATGATTGCTCCTACTGCAGAAGCATCAATAAACAACCTTGCGGTAGGATTTAAACCATCATGAAAAGATTTGTATAATTAACCATCTTTCTAAATCATGATGTGGACAACACCTTAACATGTCCTTGTATCGATCTCATGCTTCACACAATGATTCACTCTCTTTTTGTTTAAAATTAGTAATTGTATTTCTGAATTTTGATATCTTAGAAGGTGAAAAATATTTTGCAATAAACACGTTGAACAATTGGTCTCAAATTTGAATAGAATTAGCCGGTAAGTAAAAGAAGTGAAATTTTTTGAGTAAATCATCGGAGACAGCTATTATATACAGAATCAGAGCATAGGAACAAAGTTTCGTAATGAACATTATAGGCTGACTACCCTATTTTGTTTAAATATATATGTTTCCAACTTAAGTGAAGCAGGCAATTGGACGTTAAATTTTTTTAATTATTTTGTTCTGAGAAAATGAGACCAACTTTCATTTAGCATATACACACTACTACAAAAATAGTCATTGTACACAGCACATTGTACACGGATTTAGCAATTTTATTAAAAACAGTGTACCAAATATGATTTTTTACTTGTTCAAAATATCTGCACGATTTCTACACGGATAATTAGTTAATAATCAGTGTAGAATTATTAGAGAGAGCTACACGGTTTATTAGAAACCAAAAATCCGTGTGTAAAGAGGTCCGTGTGCAAATAATTGAGAGAGCTACACGGACTTTTAATACAAAGCCGTGTAGGAATATACACACGGATTTTTGATAATATATCCGTGTAGAAATAGTTGAATTGTACACGGATTTATCACTAATAGCCGTGTATGTTTAGTTGGAGAGCTACACGGATTTATAACTAAATAGCCGTGTATAAAAGTGTAGGGTTTTAATGTCTTCCCCTTCCAGCGCCGTTTTGATCAAGTCTTTTAGTACATCTCTCTGAACTGAGCTGAGCTTTTTCCTATCAGATTTCTGCGAATTGATCTGTTCTAAGCTGAGATCTGAGATAATAAGCGGTATGTACTTCATATTAATTTCCTATGATTGCAATTGATCTGTTCTATGCTTTACTCATGATGTTTAATTAATCAAGTCTTGCGCATGCTTCACAAAAAATGGCATAACTTTTAATCCGTCCGTCGGATCGGGCTGAAATTTTGACATGAGCTCCACAGCCCCAAAACCAAGCTAACTTCCTTTCAGGACTGATCCGACCGTCGGATTCGTCAAAAAACTAAGGGAAGAGCCTCAAAACTTGAGTTGAACTATCGGGCCCGATCCGACCGTCGGATAGAGATTTTTCGAACTTTCTTACAATCTCAGAGTTTTTAGGGTCTTTTCGTGCATCATTTACTGTTTTGACTTTGCACGATTAAAGTTTGTGGAATATATGCAGTTTGTGGAAGAGCGTTTTCGACAATTGATATCTACCTTTTATGAAATACTAACTATTATCAAATTATAATTTTGTAGAATGTGACAAAGCAAGAGCATTACACCAAGGATCAGATCGACGATGTTCGGTGCATGTGGGCAAGGTGGTTTACCATGGAATTTTGTAATCCTCAATATGGATTTGCATAGATTTGTAATAAAAATATGTTTCGAATGAATTTATTGCTATATGAATTTTGTATAAATTTAGTATATGAATTTCTTACTAATTAATCTGTTTCGAATGAATTTATTGCTATATGGAATTTTGTATAATTTCTGCCGCAAAAAATTGGCTAGCAAAGCTGGAGGCTAGCCCAAAAACAAAATATACAAAAAAAAAAAAAAATAGCTATTATACACGGCTATTTCACAATCGTCCGTGTACGATATAAAAAACAAAAAAAAATTAGCTATTGCACACGGATATTTAACAAATGTCCGTGTATAATAGCTAAGAGAGCTACACGGACATTTAATACAAATCCGTGTGCAATACTAATCATACACGGATATTTTAGAAAAATCCGTGTATGATAGCCATGCTGGAGGCGAAATACAACAAAATGTTAGCTTATTTGTACACGGATTTTTACCAAACGTCCGTGTATAATAGCTAAGAGAGCTACACGGACTTTTAATATAAAGCCGTGTAGAAAGAGTAATCGTACACGGTTAATTAAGGGATATCCGTGTAGAAATCATATAATCACACACGGTTAAATATCCGTGTGTAGTTTCTGACCTATTCATACACCCTGGCTTTAAACACGGCAGGAAATCCGTGTAGCTCTTCCATTAATGTCCGTGTGCAATCTCTTTTTCTGTAGTAGTGACAGGCCAGCATTTTTACTTTCCTGAAAGAAAGCAAATGTTCAAGATGTAGGCCGAATTAGCATTTTTAGGCCAGCATATCCTTCTTCTTATTATTATTTTTAAATTAAAAAAAGACATTTATTAAAAATATCGAGAATAATTTTCTTTTCAAGATGTAGTCCAACCTAACTAATATAATGCGCAGTAGGCCAGTACTAAAAAAATTACACTACTGTTCTAAGAAAATTACCAGGCCCGTCTCTTAAACTGTTCGAGTATTGGACAATGAGCAAACTCATCTTGGGTCAACAGAAGATGAGGCGTTTATTTATTTATCTACCAACAGGCCCTTAATTAGTTTGCCTATTTTTACTTGGTCCGCTTAAAACGGTGAACTCATACCTACCTTTATATTTTAATGGATGTTCTTTAAAATATTGCATTTCACACGAATGTCCTCGTTAAGTTTGTGCAAAGTGTGAGAAGGAATGAAATTTGTGTGAAATCAAAATGCAATGCTTCTCCATGTACTTCTTCCGCCTTGCCATTCTCATGAAGTATGAAGCTTGTCATTTTAATTATCTTCATTTATGTAAACTATATATCAATTTGAAGAATTCTTCTTAGATGAAGAAGAATTTTTTTTGTCTTTAAATAGTAAAAAAGGAAATTTGTGGTTGTCACAAATATTTTCAAATTATATACATAATTGCCATATTACATTAGACAAGTATTTTTTTGTAATTAAATTCAAATCTAAGTGTTGTTATATGATATTGGAGAAAATCAATAGAAACAAAAGGTATTATATCTCAGTCAAATCGATAGATATATATGATTTATTATCTACTGATTCATTATATTTCATTACTCCAACCATACAAAAAATATAATTACTGAAACTAACTTAATTTATGGAACCTAATATGAACAATCAAAATGAATAAAAATGTTTCATTATTTTGAAGTATAATATGTTCTATTTTATAATCATTGTAATTCTTTTGTAATTTTTTAGAGTTATTATATGTTCCATTAAATTGAAGTATAATATGTTCCACTAAATATAATAATCCTCTTTGTAATTCTTAACTCTGTATTTTCTTCAAATTGATAATCTAATTCTTAAGAAAAAGGGATAAGTGATTTGAAGAAAATAGAGAGTAGAACTACATTGTCAATTTGAAAAGAATTAGTCTTGCAACTGGTTTTTGTTTATCCATCAATTGATCAATTTTAAATTTATCTCTGGTTCAATTATAAAAAACCCTTGATTAAAAAAATAAAATACAGAATTATCCTTTCTTTTCTTTTTGTACCAGCACATAACCAATACAATATGAAGTTAGTTCAGTTCCCAGTACAGTATGTAGTTTAGTTCCTAGTAGACAGTTATATTTTTTTTCCTTAATTAACCATCTATATTGCATACTCTTTCAGGGTACCAGTGCTGGAGTAAGCCCGACACCACCCCTGGGGCCACTGCCGCCACCTTTGCATGTGCCGACGCCACCCCCGGGGCCACCACCAGGGTCAAAAATACCTAGGCCTGAATTTTATTTTCAATACCGGATGGTTCCCTTAGATAATTTATTGGAATTGATATACCTGTATATGGTTTACAATGATGTGACTAATTTTACTTTCGTTACCTGCGGAATATGAAATATATATGTGCATTTCATTGATCTGGTACTTCTAGTTGTGGCTTACGCATTGGTCCTAGCTATGGTATGTTTCTTCTTTTGCTTGACAGGAACTTATACGGAGGAGATTATTACGTGAATTATGACAGTTGTTGCTAGCACATTAGGGGCTGCATATGGGTTTAAGTCGTATTTTTGATGTATTTTCCGTTATTTTTGTTATATGGTAGGTAGCAGATTTATATTTGGGTTCCAAGTTGCTTATCTTTTTTCTATGAAAAAACTTAGTACAGTTAATTTTTCCAATTTATCATACTAACTTGATGTTAGCATGGGCAGTTCAGTTTTATTTCCAAATATGTGTATGTTGGGTCCTCTAACAAGATGACAATGCGAAGAAATTGTTGATGTTGTAAGTACAAATTAAAAACTAGAACTAAAATTAACAAACAAGGTAGCAGAAATTACCAAGTTGGTGCTTTTACATCTGTGGCTCTTTTCGCATCTCTTTTTGCAAGTCTTTTAGGAGATGAGTATAGCAGTAGACACCTCCGTTTCTACCAGCCCGCACAGAACTAATCTTTCTCTTCACAAAACCTAACAGATGAAGGAAAATGGCAGATGCTTTCTTATTAGTATAAAATGAATATGACATTCTAGAACAAGCATTGCAAGTTCAGCAGGCAAAACATCATCAGGTACAGTAGGTCGTTAATTATGGTAATTGCAAAGGAAACGGTAAAACATATATATAAACTACTTCTAAAGAACAAAATAGATAAAGAACTAATCTCATACATTTTTCATAGATCCACAAACACAATTTCTCTTAAATGCAATAATTGGTTATAGAGTGAAAAAAGTTTAGAAATAAAAAAAAATTGATGTTTTACTTTGAAGGAAATTGTTGTATGGTCTTAATTTACTTTACAAATTATGACAGAAAATTATGAAACCAATGGAAATTCTTGATCACACGAGCCGAAATCAGAACCTGACACGGAAATCGTATACAAGGCTAGAATGTCAGGTTCTGTTTTTCTTATTTTTGGTATAATTTTCTTTTTAGCTCCAGAAATTATTAGGGTTTTGGCTTTTTTTTTTAATTAGTAGTTCTCAGAGGTTCTCTTGATGTGTGTTGAAATGTCGAATAAATGAATATTGATTTATGTATGTTGTGAATGTTGAATATTTATTGAATTATGTCAAGTGTTATAATATTTATAGAATATATATGTATATGTATTTATGATGGACATTTGTTGAATATATTAATTGTTTATGTTTGTTGAATGTTGAATGAATATGATTGATTTATGTATGCTGTGATGTTGAATATTTATTGAATTATGGATATGTAATTTAATTGTATGTTTAATGGCTAGCAAATATGATGATAGTCAATTATAAATCGTAAAAAAAAAAATCAAACACAGTTCTAAATATCAAACCATGTATGGTTACAAAAATAATACACGGATGTCTTGTATAAATCGTGCATATAACACTTGTTATAGTACACGGTTACTTTAACCGTGTAGAAATCACTATATTTAGCATTTTTTTTAGATTTGACACGGTTCAAGTTTATTAACCGTGTATTATGTTAGTACTGTATAGACACGGTTCGAAAACCATGTACAATGTATCGTCCTATTCATACACAATGCTCGCTGACAAAATTATTAGTTTTTTGAATATATAGTCACGTTTTAGATCTGACATGATTTGTTTGGATTGACCACACAAAAAAATCATCTCCACCACCGTATACCTGACATTATAATTTTTCTTTTCAAGATGTGTTGTTCAAATTAGTAGTTGACATACTAATTATTTAAATTGATGTTGGTGGAAATTATAATGCACAGTAAGCCAGTATTAAGAAAATTACCAGACCCCCCTCTTAAACTGTTCGAGCATTGGATAATGAGCAAACTCATCTTGGGCCACAGAAGATAATATTTAATTAAATTTAAAATTTTAATATTGCATTTCACACGAATGTCATTGTTAAGTTTGTGCAAAGTGTGAGAAGGATGAAATTTGTGTGAAATCAAAAATACAATGCTTCTCCATGTACTACCTCCTCCTTGCCATTCTCACTAAGGATGAAGCTTATCATTGTCTTTGTTTCTATAAAGTATAAATATTTTAATCAATTTGAAGAATTCTTTTTAGATGAAAGAGAACTTTAGTTCTTTTGTCTTTAAATAGTGTTAAAAGAAATATGCGGTTGCCACAAATACTCTAAAATTATATACATTATTGCCATATTACATTAGAAAAGTATTTTTTTGTAATTAAATTCAAATCTAAGTGTTGTTATATGATATTGGAGAAAATCAATAGAAACAAGAGGTATTATATCTCAATCAAATCAATAGATATATATGATTTATTACCATTCATTATATTTGTAACAGTCCAATTTTTATTACATGCCAATTTAATTTAAATTAATATAAAGTGTGTTAAAGAAATATCAATCTATATTTTGAAGTATATTATAAATCTTTGTATTGCAATAATTGGAAATTAATACATTTTAAATACATAGAAATTTTTATTTATGAAAATAGATAATTATAAAATCTTTAGCAGAAGTTGATTGATAAATTTTGTTGGTCTTAAAATAAGAAATTCGGAAAATATAGATAGATAAATTTTGTAGTATTGAAATAAATAAATAAATAAAAAGAAGAAGAAAAAGAAGTCTTACTCTAACTTTGGATATTTTAAAATTAGTTCTAGTAATATTTTAATTTAAAACTTAGTATTTTGAAAGCCAAGTTTATTTTAAAAATGCTAGGGGTGTAAGTACATATTCACTAAACAATTAATTGAGAAGATAAAGGGCCGTTTCAACCTCTCTGTGAAAAAGTCGCGTAATTAAGATCCTCACTCCTCACAGCCGCCTCTCTAAACCCTAGAACACCTTGGTGGCGAGTAGAGGGCCAAGCAGATCTCCAAGTCGCCGTCGGTTGAGGAGGTCTCCGCTGCTGACATCTATTCTCTGTAGCGCCGCCTCGTCCAGACCGCCGCTTCCCTGGACTCCTCCGCCGCTTCTGCACCTCCACGACCTCCACACCTTCTTTCAGCACCAAGAACGGAGAAATTGAGAAAGAAAGAGCGGACAGAAAATTGAAGAGAGAAAGGGGCAAAACCAAGTAACGACCTTCTCTGATTGCTGAGGAACATGGAGGAGACGAAGGAGACAGAGGTATTCGCAGTACCTGTCGTTCTCTTTGAGATCAATGGACTCGTAACAATTGGAGCAATACTCGTTACTTTCTTGTGCTTTCTTTTTCCTGGTAATGTACTAGGATGGCGTGTAAGGGCTGGGACCATTCCTTATTTAGTTCGTGGTTGATTTGACATTGAACCTTGGGGTAATTTGAATAGAAATTTTTCTACTTTGATTACCTGTTGAATTGATTGATCGCGAGCCTTAGCGTGTTATTAACCTACAATTTGGGAGGTTGCAAGTAAATTGTCGATTCCATCTTCTTGAAATTAGTTGGTTATGATTCCTTTTTTTGAGAAACTGCTTTGTTGACTGAATTGAATTCCAACAAGGCATGCTGCCATACTATTTTCCTGTCTAGAAACTTTATTTTACGGTTATTCTTCCATTTGATGAAACAATGCTGAATTGTAGCAATTTGCAAGTGACCCGTAGACCCAAATTGTGAGTCATGCTTGAGTTTTACTAGTTTGAGTAATTTGAAAATGATGGTGGAAGAAAGAAGAAGAAGAAATGGTGAAGGAAAGAATGGAGAAAAGAGAGAAGAAAGGAGGGGTGTTGGCAGCCCTATGCGGTGGTGACGAGAAGGAGACTTTAGGTGAAGGAATCTTCTCGGGTTGCTTAATCGCTTGCTCATGGTCCTATGGCCACTCCTCGAATGACTCAACTAGCTTATCAAGAATAACAGGCTTGATTTCGAGATACGTCATGTTGTCATTAACAGGTGCTTGTTGATGCTTGCTTGTTTGCTCGATTGCTAATTAGTTGTAATTAAGTTCTTAAATGTACTTGTGAATTGCATAGCATGAATGCATGAGTTATCATAAGGAGCATGAACATATATTCTAGAATTGAATTGTGACATAACTTGAAGAGTTTAGTGGCAAAATAAGACTGTGGCATGTGCTAGTGTTATATTTTGAGATTAAAGCATCAAGATGCATGATCATATATTTTTATAGCAAAAGTCTGAAAATGATTTATGATGTTCAAATTTAGAATTTAGTTAAGTTATAATTGGATTGGGAGCATTTGAATTAAACCATGGGTTATAGTGGAAATATGCATTGTATTTCTTAGTTGAATCAAATGGATGCATGAGCAGTGGCGGAATCAGAAATGATTGGTAGGGGGGGCCTAACTAGTTTTTCTCAGAATATCAGTTTTAGTTTCATCAAGAATGACAAGTGAGGTCTCTTGTGCACAAGCCTTCACCATCTCTTTCTGTATGAGCGGGGAAGTCATCTGATTATTTCCAGGAGCATTTTCATAAAGCACTTTAGCAACTTCGGGATTTTTTTCTTTATACCAGCTTAGTAACTCCAAAAAGTTTCCTCTGTTGCTAGAACTAGAAGTCTCATTGTGTCCACGAAAAGCAAGAGCTTGCAATAAGAGAAATCTTGCAACATGTAAAATAGAAGTGAGGCGAACTCTATATGCAATCTCGACTTCCTTGCTATGTGAAGAGAACACGTGTGACACACTCTGTCTCTGATTTTTGAAATCTTGACAATGTCATCTTGCATTATTGTGGCAAGAATTCACTCCACCAACATGTTCCTTGAAGGCGTCCAATGCTTTCCTCCAATTGTTAAACCCTTGTCGTGTGAAGATTTCATATCCAAATTTATCATTTCTTACTGGTTGCTTAAAAAGATAACAATAAAAGCAATAGGCTGAATCGTTTTCTACACTATATTCTAACCAATCAAACTTCTTGAACCATGATTCTTGAAAACTCCTGAAATGATCTCCTTGTTGTTTACGAGGAAAAGTATGGCCAATTGGTTGAGTTGGACCATTCAACAAGTATGCTCTTCTAACTTGATCTCTAATTTCCTTGTCATACTTGTCAATTGGTTTGTGAAGTCCTGGATCGGCAATTATATTACTTGGACTCAACTCGACACGTGCTTTCTTTTGCGAACTACTTTCAGTTTCACTGCTTCTTGACGTAGGTTTGTAATACTTCTCCATTCCTACAATTTTACAAAAAAGAAAAAGAAAAAGAAAACAACAATTTAGTTGATCTCATTTTTTGTAAAGAGTCACACTGGATAGATATAAATCAAACCAAGAATAAGTGTTTATGAGACCATAATTCACAAACAATAAAATGAATTTGCCTGATTGTGACCATTTATTGTCATAAAATTGTACTCGGAAAAATCACGAACTCCAGAATAAAGATCCAGGTAAGTGGTAGAAACAAAGAGAATTCAGGAAGCTAAGCTTATTTGACCGAAATAGATTAAAAAATTCAGGGACTAAAGTAAAAAAATAAGAATACAAAGGGACTAAATTGCTAAATATCATCAATTTCTAAATATCGTCAATTTCAGGAAGCTAAGCTTATTTGACCGAAAATTCAGGAAGCTAAGCTTATTTGACCGAAAACCATTGATTGGGCTACTAAGGGACTAAATTGCTAAATATCGTCAATTTCAGGGACTAAAGTAAAAAAATAAGAATACAAAATTCGGTACAATTTCCATCGAGAGTTCAATACTCTTTTCATTGTTTATTCAAAATCATTAGTTAGAACTTAGAAAAGCACCAAGTAATCGGCCATGCGGAAACTCAGTAAGGCTAGTTATTCAAAATTCAAGTGCCTTTTCCCTTTCTCTATCTCTAGGCTCAAAGCCCAATCCTTTCATTCATTTAACGGAACACATTGCTTCTTATAGGCGCTGACCAGTAGACAAATAGCTTAGCAAAAGTTGGTAATTTTAAGCCAGCGAGTGTACGGAATACTTTGGCGTTAAGGTCCTGCAAGGTTACGAACAAATAGAAGAGACCAAGTTCGGCGATGCGTAATGTGCAAAACGATGTCAGAAGTAGGCTCACCAAGGTTTCCACTGAGGAGAAGCGTGCGGGCGTGCAGCCGTGCGGGGTGCCAGAGACGAAGCGGGGAGGAAGACAACTTAGACAAGCGAGGCGGGGGTGCGGGCGTGCGGGCGCGCGGAAGTGCGGGGTGCCAGAGGCAGTGCGGAGAGGAAGAGAAGGAGGTGCCTTTTTTTTTTATTAAAGAGGGGTCCATTTTTTCTGTGGGCCTAGGGGGGGCCAAGGCCCAGGCTGGCCCAGGCCTTGGTTCCGCCCCTGTGCATGAGCATATATTTCTAGAACAATTTTCGAAACTGAAATGTGATATGATTTTGAAAATAAGGGTATATGATAAAATATTATTGTAGAGTGAATTGTGTTGAAATGTAAGGAACCTAGAAGTAACACTCCCAAACTAGTTAATCACACTGATAAGCACAGTAGCAGATGTTTACGCATGGAGTACACTTTATTGGTAGCGCATGTTAGTGTGCAGATTTTATTTTATCTCAGTTAATGTTGCTGTTGAACACTCGAGTATGCCTTATCATTGCTGATTAGAACTTTCAAGCTTGTTTAGTTAGAAGGCATGAGCCTTACCAATATACTTGAGTTGCATATTAGGCATGTTTAAGTGATGCTTGTCATAGCCCAATTATTTCATGTCATAATTGCATGCAAGGTATAAGATGACATGACCTAGGCAAGGCACTTGCTTATTACAAACCTTTTTAAAATTTTGTTAGCTTTGCATTAAAGGAACCTTGAATAGAAATGTGAATATGACTTGCATACATAGACCACATTGATTTGCTTGTAAATGGAATGTCTTGTATGTACTTTGATGAGAATTGAAGAATGAAATCCGAGAGTCATGTAGGCGCCATATTCGGGTAGCGCATAGCGTTAGCTGTGTAGGCGTCATATTCGGGTAGCGCATAGCCACAGCTGTGTAGGCGCGATATTCGGGTAGCGCATAGCGAGAGCTGTGTAGGCACCATATTCGGGTAGCGCATAGCAAGAGTTGTGTAGGCGCCATATTCGGGTAGCGCATGATCGGATTTATGCTTGGTGAAAGAACTTGTAACTTATGATAAACAAAGGAAAATATTGAGAATTGCTATACTTGAACAATTGTGCATATTTGAGAATTGCTAAATTTGGAATAGAGCATGGTTAAACAATAGGGTTGCATAAGTAAATTGGATTGAAATCTTAAGTCTATTGCACATGAGCATTACATATTGTGAACTCACTTTTATGATTGATTGTTATAGTTTGATAGATTGTTTCTCATGGTTGCTGATTTTTTTTGTTGTCATACTTGAGTATTTCATAAAAGAAAATTGCTATTTTTATTTACGATGACTAATTATTGGTTGAAGATAGTTTATTGGAATCTTATATTATTATTATAGTGTATATTTTGGTGCTCGGTGCTGTTTTGGTTTCAGTTGGTCGGATTTGCAGATAACTCGACTGGAACTGAATACCGCACTGGGAGATTTTCAATCTCTCATCTTTTCATTTTGTGGGTTCCAGGTACAAAGCACGGGACACGAAACGAGATATTGAACTAGAAGACTGCGGGACCTTGTCACGAGAAAAAGTAAGTTATGTCATTGGTAATGTATGTATATATATCTATGGATATTTAAGATGATAGAAATCGCCTTGCGCTAACAGCGCGGCGGGTTGTCAGCCCCGTTGTCGGGGTGTAACAATATTTCTTTACTCCAACCATACGAAAATATAATTACTCAAGCTAACTTAATTTATGGTCAATCAATATTATAACCTAATCAAAACAATCAAAATTATACTTCAGAAAATATGAAAAAAAATGTTCCATTATTTTGAAATATAATATGTTCTATTTTATTAATCCTTTGTAATTCTTTTGTAATTTTTTGGAGTTATAATATGTTCCATGAAATTGAAGTATAATATGTTCCATTAGATATAATAATCCTCTTTGTAATTCTTAACTCTATATTTTCTTCAAATTGATAATGTAATTGTTAACAAAGAAAAGAGATAAGTGGTTTGAAGAAAATACAAAGTTAAAAGCTTCCCCTCCATTTTTAAAGTTCAAACAATCGATTTGAACCGTTCAACATAATCTCCACATAAAAATGTACTTATATATTAAATTTACATTTTGTATAATTTTTTAGATAGGTAGAACTAGACTGTTCAAAAGTAATGATTTTCTATCTATCTAAAAAGAATAGTACAATTTTTTTAGAAAATATAAAATTTAATCTGCAAATACATTTTCATATAGAGATTATGTTGAACGGTTCAAATTAACTATTTTTACTTTTCATGTGAAGATCATAGAAAATACTAATCCGTGCTATGCATAGTACATAGCCTCACTCTTAAGATGAAAAACAAACAAACAGCTCCGATTATTTCCCCTTTTTATCTACTTCGTATCCGATAGCTTCTCCTTCTTCTCCGATTACTTTTCCTTAGATCTAAATTCTAAAATAATGGATTTGTATTGAAAGACACTGCAGATTAAAAAATGAAAGTTCGAGTAATTATTTTCAGCGAATTCTTCACCACACTTTTTGGATCGGCCAATGAAAAAACAAAAGCCGCCGGAGAAAAGGTACAAAATTAAATAATTCAATATTTCATGTTGCCAGTACACAGTTCTATTTTTTTTATTAATTAACCATCAATATTGCATCCTCACAGTGTACCAGTGCTGGGGTAAGCCCGACGCCACCCCTGGGGCCATTGCCACTGGCTGTACAAGCACCACCGCCGCCACTTGTACCAGGACCTTTACCACCGCCACCTTTGCATGTGTCGGCGCCACCCCGGAGGCCACCGCTAGCACCTGTCTTAGGGCATTTACAAACACTACCTCACACAAAATCTGCTTAGTTTCAAAAATAAAATGAGTATATTGCATTTCAGCCAATTGATGTAATTAGAACCCTCAAATTTACAAAGTTTAGAGAGAGACTCTACTTGTCTTTATTTATTTTTTTTCAAACTAGAACTCTCGATGAATTACGAATCTAGTTAGTTCAGTTCCCAATACAGTATGAAGTTAGTTCAGTTCCCAGTAGACAGTTATATATTTTTTTCTTAATTAACCATCTTTTATTGCATGCTCTTTCCTCAATTTTATTTTACTTTGCAGAATTAATGATTTTGTTTTAGATAAAATAGATTCTTCTTTTGTGTTGAAAAATACAATATAGTAAAGTGTATTATTTATAAATCTAATAAATGAAATTGTACATATGAGGAACAAGTTTCTATTGCAATGTTTTCAATAAGGTAAATGTAATGAATATAAAGGATGTGATTATTATAAAACAAAATAAAACAAAACTTGGGAGAGGCTAAATCTTATTCTATATTATTTCCATATATATATCAACATCAATCACTTACAAAATCTCTATATATAGAGCTAGAGAAAGCAAATGAAAAGTCATACAATTAACAAAATAGTTAATACAAAATTAAATCTAATAGAAAGTGGATGAGGTGGAGAAGGTGAAATGTCTAATATTATTATTTCATAACACTCTCCTTAGATATTTTACCTTACATTATACACTATTAATATCGTACTGCAGGACAAATATTAATTTGGTACTTCAGGACCAATTTGAATTAACTAATACTTCCGAATTAGTTATGCTGCCTCATTAAAAACCTTACTAAGAAAAACTCAGTGGGACAAAACTTAGTGAAGGGAAAAAGAGTGCAGCGTGTATAATACTCCCCCTCATTTTAACGTATATCTTTTAAGCGACGGATGCCGATCTTCTGTGAAAGTTGCTCAAAAACTTTTCTTGGCAATGATTTTGTGATTAGGTCTGCCAAATTGTCGCTTGATCTGATTTGACAAACATTTATCAAGCCATCCTTTTGTAGATCATGAGTTGAGAAGAATTTTGGCGAGATGTGCTTGGTTCTGTCACCTTTAATATATCATTCTTTGATTTGAGCAATACATGCTGCATTATCTTCATATAGTACTGTCGGACTTCTTTGATTGACTCCAGCCCGCATTCCTCCTGGATGTGTTGGATCATTGATCTTAACCAGACACATTCTTGACCAGCATCGTATAGAGCAATTAATTCGGCATGATTTTGTTCGCGCAGAAGCGCAACGCAAGTTTCGGTACGCTTGAGGGCGTACCTTTTAAAACCGCGTTTACACTTCACGAGTAAGGGTTGCAAGTGCACAACCCCTATCGAGTAGTATAATCGGGTATCGATCCATAGGGACGGGCAATTACTAGGTTAGAATCTACCAAACTCAATTAAAAACTAGAAGTGAGAAGGTTTTGGTTTGGTATTTAAGTTCCTAAAAAGGTCAATTAAAGCAATTCAAACAATGTAATAAAATGCTAGAAGAAATGTAAATTGTGTTTTGATTATGGATAAAAGGCGTTTCCAGAGTTTCAGATTTCATTTGTGATCTGCCTCTAGTGGTACGGCCCGTACCAAGTTGGTACGGCTAGGCCGTACTCCACTTGGTAAGGCAAGGCCGCACCACTCTGGTAAGACCCCTACTGGCTTGCCAGAACAGAGCTTACCAGTTCGAGTTGATGCATTCCTTGCTGGTACCTCGTGCTAAACTCTTTAGAAAGGTTCAATTGACCATACCTAAGGTTCCTAAGCCTCAACCGTCGTGTGTTGGATCAAGATCTAGGTTGGAATGCAATTGATTGCCTTTTAGGGATTCTACACCTCAATTCTCATGTGTTGGTACAGATCTACCCTAGCTGGTTGATTGGAGACCTAAGGCACCCTCTAATCTGTCGATTAGGGGAGAATTCAACCTCTCGGCTTCAATTCGAACAAGTCTACCCTAAACAATTGATTTGGTTGAGAGATTGAGATGATCACATGACCTTGATAGGTTTGATCTAGACCTAGAGGTTCATCATACACAATCACAGCAATCAAAGCAAGAGATGACAAAGAAATCACAATCAATCAATCAAAAGAGTTCATACAAGATACAAGTCAAAGAAAGTCAAAACAAATCAAGAATCCATCTCTAAACCCTAGAAACTAAAATAACTACTCACAGCACATGATCTGATCTAAAAATACAATAAGAGTGATAGAGAAAGCCATGGATCGAAGGGATCGAGAGGAGGAAGCTTGATCCGTCGAGTTTCGCCTCTTTCCTCTTCTTTCCTTCTTACTCCTAGCTCCTTAGCTCTCTTTCTCTCTCTTACTGTGCTCTCAAATAGATCTGGAATGAAATGAATGTCGAAATTGGAGAGTTCCCCGCTTTAAATAGCCTCTGCCAAAATTTGAATCTGTCAGGCCGCCTTTAAGTACGGCCCGTACCAAATTGGTACGGCCTGGCCGTACCAGGCGTGATGAGCTGAAAAATGGCCAAGTCTGGTGAGACCCGTACCAAGCCTGGTAAGGGTCATACCTCATCATCTGAATCGCCGTTTCTTCGTGTGTTTTGCTCCAAACCTGCAGAAAACAAACAAACACTCAGCAGTACCAAATTCTAAAGATATATCGATGAAATGCACATGATTCTGGTGAATTAGGGCACGAATCTGGTACTAAAACAGGCCTAAAATAGACTAAATATGCGAGGTATCAGATTTGATGATGTTGCTGTGAGTGTCTGTTTTGTCGATCGCCATGAAATTACAGTACCGCCATATGTAAACACATATCCGGATTGTGATCGAGCTTTATGCGGATCTGATAAATATCCTGCATCTGCATACCCAACTAATTTGGACTTTGTATCTTTTTGATAAAATAGTCCCATATCACGTGTCCCGCAAAGGTAACGAAATACATGTTTAATTCCGTTCCAATGTCGGCGTGTTGGATCAGAACTATATCTTGCTAGTACATTTATAGAAAAAGCAATATCAGGTCTCGTATTATTAGCAAGATACATCAAAGCCCCAATTGCACTTAAGTATGGTACTTCTGGACCAAGAACTTTTTCATTCTTTTCTCGGGGACGGTAAGGATCCTTTTTTATATCAAGTGATCGGACAACCATTGGTGTACTTAAAGGATGAGCTTTGTCCATATTAAAACGTTTCAACATCTTCTGGATATAGTTTGATTGATGGACAAAAATACCATTATACAAATGCTCGATCTGCAGGCCGAGACATAATTTTGTTATTCCAAGATCTTTCATTTCAAATTCTTTCTTTAATAATTTTGCAGTCTTTTCGATCTCTTCAGAAGACCCAATGATATTTAAATCATCAACATATACTGCAATAATTGTAAAACCTGAGATTGATCTTTTAATAAAAACACATGGACTAATTACATTAGATTTATATCCTTCTTTTACGAGATATTCACTGAGTCGATTATACCACATTCGACCTGACTGTTTTAGTCCATATAAAGATCTTTTTAACTTTATAGAATACATTTCTCGAGATTTTAATTTCAATGCTTCAGGCATTTTTAATCCTTCAGGGACTTTCATATAGATACATTATCAAGTGATCCATACAAATAAGCTGTGACTACATCCATGAGGCGCATTTGAAGGTTTTCAGTGATTGTGAGAGTGACTAAAAATCTAAGAGTTATTGCATCCACTACAGGTGAATATGTTTCTTCATAATCAACTCCTGGTATTTGTGTAAAACCTTGTGCCACAAGCCTTGCTTTATATCTCACAATTTCATTTTTCTCATTTCTTTTTATTGCAAATACCCACTTGTAACCTACAGGGTTAACATCTTTTGGGGTTAATTAAGACAACAGGTCCAAAAACATTGCGCTTTTCAAGCAAATCTAATTCAGCCTTCAGGGCATCTTTCCATTTTGGCTAATCATTTCTGTGCATACACTCTTCAGGAGTTTTTGGCACATAATCTTCCTCATTTAGCACATCAATTGCTATAGCATATGCAAAAATTTCATCATTACATGTTTCATTTCGGTTCCATATTGTACCATTCTGTACATAGTTTATTGAGATCTCATAATCACTAGGTACCTGAGTTTCTTCTGGAACTTCATCAATCTCTTCTGGGGTTTCATTAATCTCTTCCGGGATTTCATTAATCTCTTCCGGGATTTTATTAATCTCTTCTGGGATTTTATTAATCTCTTCTGGAGTTGCACCAACTGCTTTATTCTGCTCTTTATTTTGTCGTGGATTTTTATCTTTGGAACCTATTGGTCTTCCACGTTTTCTCTGTATAGTAACCTCTGCTGGGATTACATCAATTCGAGCAGTTGCATTTAAAGCTGGTACATGTGATTTAGTCACTCTTTTTGTATCTGTAAATGCATCTGGTAACTCATTTGCTATTCTTTGCAAATGTATAATCTTTTGAACTTCTGATTCACATTGACCACTTCAGGGATCAAGATAAGATATTGAGGATGCATTCCAAGTTACTTCTTGTTTTACCAGCTTTTCTTTTTCTCTTTCTAAGATTAGAAATATTGTCTCATCAAATTGGCAATCAGCAAAACGTGCTGTAAAAACGTCTCCAGTTAATGGTTCTAAATATTTAATTATTGATAGAGAGTTAAAACCAATATAAATTCCCAATCTTTTTTGTGGTCCCATTTTTGTACGTTGTGGTGGAGAAATTGGAACATACACAGCACAACCAAAAATTTTAAGATGGGATAAGTTTGGTTCTCTTCCAGAGACCAATTGTAATGGAGAAAATTTATGATATGCAGTTGGTCTTAATCTAATAAGTGCAGCAGCATGTAAAATGGCATGTCCCCATGCAGAAGATGGTAGATTACATTTCATAAGTAATGGTCTAGCAATCAGTTGCAATCTTTTAATTAATGATTCAGCTAAACCATTTTGTGTATGTACATGAGCCACTGGATGTTCTACCTTGATCCCAATTGACATACAATAATCATTAAATGATTGGAATGTAAACTCTCCTGCATTATCAAGCCGGATACTCTTAATTTGATAATCTGAAAAATTTGCTCTCAATTGGATTATTTGTGCTAATAGCCTAGCAAATGCAACATTTCTTGTGGCTAATAGGCAAACATGTGACCATCGAGTTGATGCATCAATTAAAACCATGAAATATCTAAATGATCCACATTGAGGAGAAATAGGCCCACAAATATCTCTTTGAATTCTTTCCAAAAATGAAGGAGATTCATTTTCAATTTTATTTTTAGATGGCCTAATTATCAGTTTTCCAAGAGAACATGCTGCACATGATAAATCTTTTGATAATATTATTTTCAGGTCATTTAGGGGATGTCCATTTGCACTTTCAATTATTCTCCTCATCATAGTGTTACCTGGATGACCTAATCTGTCATGCCACAGAGTGAACATCTTTGTGTCAAGTAACTTCTGGTTACTTACCATATTTGATTCTATTGGATTAATGTTCGTACAATATAATCCAGAGGATAAAGCTTCCAGCTTTTCCAATATGATCTTCTGGCCATATTCAATAGATGTAATTTGGAGATACTCAATATTATTTTTCAGTCATGGTTTCAAGATGATAACCATTACGTCGAATATATTTAAAACTTAGTAAATTTCTTCTGGATTTACTAGAGTATAATACATCATTTATAATTAATTTTGTTCCTTCAGGTAACAAGATACAAGCTCTTCCGGAGCTCTCAATTAAATTACTAATACCAGAAATTGTATTAACATGTGTCTTTGCATAAGACAATAGAGAAAAATATTTCTTGCTTTTTAGTATTGTGTTTGTTGTTCCACTGTCTACTAGACATTCATCTCTAATATTTACCATAGCTCTTTTGGAGTCTCCAATCATATTCTTTTTCCTTTGAACATAAAAAGAAAATGTATAAGATTAAATAAAAGGAAACTAATTTTATTTCATGAGAAACATCGACTTACAACATATAAATAAAACTAAACTTATTATAAAGATGAGAAACATCGACTTACAACATAAAAATAAAAACTAAACTTATTATAAAGACTAAAACAAAAGAAACTAAAACTATTTCATAATATTAATTTCTTCATCAACATTTTCAAAGAAATCAGAAACATCTAGGTGTGTATCCATAAGCAAATCATTTGGGTCATTTTCAGTGAAATTTGTTTCTACTGCTTGTCCCTTTTTCTTGATAGATGCTTGGTAGAGTTCGACTAAATGTTTAGGAGTACGACATGTGCGTGACCAATGGTTTGCCATACCACATCTATAGCAAATATTTTCAGATTTCTTAGAAGATGATGAGTTCTTTCCCTTTTCATATCTCCCCGCATTATTTTCATTTGATTTAGGATTATGACCATCACGTCGCCAAACATTATTGCGACCACGTCCACGACCTCCTCGGGGGCCGCGACCACGTCCTCTTCCACGACCTCCTTTAAATGATGTTATTTTCTCTCCAGGGAATGATGTCGCATTCGCTTCAGGGAATGGACTAGAACCAGTGGGTCGTGACTGATGATTTCTCATCAAAAGCTTGTTATTTTGTTCCGCAACAAGAAGACACGATATCAATTCTGAATATTTTTTAAAACCACGTTCTCGATATTGCTACTGCAAGAGCAAATTCGAAGCATGAAATGTAGAGAATGTTTTCTCTAGCATGTCTTCATCAGTAATCTTTTCTTCGCATAATTTTAATTCAGAAGTTATGCGAAACATTGCGGAATTATACTCACTCACAGATTTAAAATCTTGTAATCTTAAATGAATCCATTCATAACGAGCTTTTGGGAGGAGTACTTGTTTTTTATGGTCATATCTTTCTTTTAAATTTGTCCATAGTTCTAACGGATCTTTCACCGTTAAGTATTCAGTTTTTAAATCCTCATGGAGATGATGACGGAGAAATATCATTGCTTTAGCTTTCTCCTGCTGGGAGGTATTATTTTCAGCTTTTATTGTTTCTCCAAGATTATTTCCGGTAAGGTGGATCTCAGCATCGAGAGTCCACGGAAGATAATTCTTGCCCGAAATATCAAGGGCAGTGAACTCAAGTTTTATAAGGTTTGCCATAAGGACTACAAAATAAAAAAAAATGCTACTATTATTAACAAATTTAATTAAATATGCATTTGTGTTAGATATATATATAAAAAATGCAAAAAAAAAAAAAAACGATTGAAGAAAAAGAATCTTAATAACTTCAGATTATTAAGAGAATTAAATATTGGAGACATTTTATTGATTTGATAACTTCCGGTTATCATAAATGTCAATAACTTTCTGGTTCATATAAGAACTTCTGGTCCTTTTTTTTTTTTTATTAAGAACTTCTGGTTCAAATAATAATAGAACACAACTGTACATTGTTACAAACAAAGGAAGAAGTAAAAAGAATACGCAGTTTTTAATGAGCCACAGGATGTACGCAAACAGAGAAGAAAAAATGAAAAAAATATGCAACCGTAACAAACAGAGAAGATTTTGATTAAGATTTTTTTGCTAAGAACTTCAGGTTCTCTTGTATAAAAGATTATGATTAAGAACTTCAGGTTCTCTTAGAAAAACTTCTAGCTATAGTATGTACAAAAGCTTCTGGCCATTATCATGTACTTGTTTTATCATTCTCTTCAAGGAATGAAAATATTAATCTCATTAAATATAAAATAAGAAAATTTCATCCAATAAATAAATATTATTACTAACAGTAATGTTAATGAAATGTAATCTAAAGAATACCTTCTAGGTGTGCTTCTACGAAATTCCGTCGCAATTTGACTAGAGCAAACTCGTGCTGATAACGTATTATAAAACAAAACAAAACAAAACTTGGGAGAGGCTAAATCTTATTCTATATTATCTCCATATATATATCAACATCAATCACTTACAAAACCTCTATATATAAAGCTAGAGAAAGCAAATGAAAAGTCATACAATTAACAAAATAGTTAATACAAAATTAAATCTAATAGAAAGTGGATAAGGTGGAGAAAGTGAAATGTCTAATATTATTATTTCATAACAGTGATATTTTATATTGATGGCAATTTTTTTTTTTTTGACAAATGTAACAACTAACATAACTTTTATCAAAATTCTCAATTTTGAAATAAGAGATATTTTCTTTTATGATTTATGTAAGCCTTGAATCAAATTGGCTACAATTTTAAAACCGGTCGGTCTAGCAATCTAAAAACTTAAACATTTAATTTTATTGGTATTTGATTGATGACTAAATAATTCTTAATTACATTAAATTTTAATATACAATGTATCTAAACAACAAAAAATCATATCTGCTCCTATTTTTCAATTTTATAGATGTTGATATGCTTTATCAAGCTCAGATTACAAATAGTAGCTGATAATTATCAAACAAATATTGATGGACATGTTCGAGATCAGAAAACCGGTAAAATCCATCTGGCATGGTTAATATTTATTGATTTTGTAATTTAAATATCAATGCTAAAGAATCCTGAAATATACAAAACAATAAGTAAAATTACATGAATGCTAGCACTATAAAACTTGGAGACAGCTTGCAACTTATTACATCCAACCAATATTAATAAATGTTTGCATATAATTATTGACAGAGAAAAACTAAAGAAAAGTCAAGATTGTTACACTTACTTCTCAAAAAACTGGTATGCTTTCTCAACCAAATGGTCATCATCCCATTCGTCACGGTATGTTTCAGGTCTGGCAGCTCTGTTCTTACTTGTTGCTACATACATCTCTTTTCTCCAATCTTCCACTGGTGGTAGGCCACACTGCTCGGCCAACCAATCATCATACTCAAACTATCATAGTAAAATGAGGAAGCATTAAAGCTACTAATATTTTTTACTTCTTTATCATTGCTATTAGGATATTGATAGAAGGACAATTCAATAGAAAACATACATGATGTTTGCAATATTTCTACTGAACAACCCCAAACAATCTTTGTTCCTGTCTACACCACCTAAACATTAATATTTATGCTTAACAACAACTAGTGCACTTCTAAAAAACAACTATGGTTTTTCTTGGACCAATTGCCATGTATTAGTATGTGCTTGGTTCAGGATATATAACAAATTAAAGCCCATTATTGATAGCATTCCATATTTATGAAAGGAAACCAGAGGCTCAGAGGCGGAACTAGAAAATTTAGATAGGAGGGAAAAATTTTAAAATGCATAATGCATGGCCGAAGCTTTAACCCAAGTCTCCCCAATAACAAATTAGAATTCTAACCACTAGACTACAAGCACACATATGATAATTTATGAGAACAGATGAGCTATATAAAAAACTAGAAAAATAAAAATTCAATTAAATTGCAATATACATGATTAAGAAATTTGAAATCATAGGGGTGGTTCAGCATCCCCTGGGGTATACATAGATTTGCCCCTGCTGAGGCTGTTCGTGACTGCCAGGTTGTTTGCAAAAGAAAGTTCTCATCTGATTTAGTAAAAAACTGATTTTTTTTTTTTTTTTTTATATTTCGTAGCATGCCATTGTATTAATTGGTAAATAACCTCAAAGATGTTCCTATTAGATCTATAAGAGAAATGATGAGGTTTCATTTTTATACATGGAGAGGTACCTGAAAATCTGAGAAGTTATGGGTATATCTCTTGGGCCATCCTTTCATCTCCACCTTTTCATAATCAGATTTCACATCTTTAATCATCTCTTCTTCTGATGGTAGTTCAATTCGACCCGACAAAATACCTGCCACCCATTTGCTTTGAAGTTCAAGCAATGGAAAAGGAATCACCTATAAAGTAATAAGTATTTGCTTTAGTACAAAAGTCAACTAGACTTAATTACCTGTTGATAAGGAATTGTCAATTTGGTCCCTTCAGATACAAATGTTGAATTTGGTGCTAAAAGTCAGTTGGTTGTCTTATTATGGTTTTGTTGTTAGCTTCAGTAAAAGAGAAAAGTCAGTCAAGATTCCTTAACAACAGTGTCTAAATTTGGACTGAGATTTACTTGGTATTCTAGTCTCGAGATTTATGTTTTTACATCAATAAAAGATCCCTTTCAAATAAGGAAACTTCCAATAAAACAGTGAGTGAAAAAGAAGTCCTACTTGTATTATCAATTTTTGGAAATTCCCAGTACTAACCTTCCAAGGTAAACCTATGAATGAAAGAGAAGGAGCAAGTTGCGGCAGAAAAACATGCTTGTACAGTGGGCCAACACAATTGTCATCCACAGTCAGAACTCCATTTGTATCCAGGAATGGAAAATGGTACTTGTAACTAGTTCAGTCATATTAAAACAATAGACAAAGATGCCCATCAGACAAGCATGGCAGGAAACTTTTAAATTGTCTCTAGGACAAGAATATATCATAGGACAAAACATTTCTTATGCTTAAATATGATGAATAATACAAAAAAAATGAAAAAACAGGAGAACCCCAACAGATTTCAAGTTCTTTCAGTTAACCACTGCATATTGTAATATTTCTATTTGACTTGCCCCCATCCCTCTGCAAACTGGTAGATTACAAAATATGAAACAACGATAGCAATCACAATGAGAGCTCAAATACGTAAATAAAAACATTAATGTTATAATTCATCAATCAAAATCAGATTATACGCAACTCTTATCTAAAATAAAGCCTTAAATTATGCTCTCCCAAGTATTTTTTTATGTATTTTCAGGATGTGGTGGTTCATTGTAATGAAAGTTAGATTATAACAGTATGAGTTTGGGTGCTTACCCAGTACAATGCATGATGACATCAGCATAAACCAAACTTCCATCACAAAACACAACAGAACCATCTGCTTCAGCTCTCTCAATCTGGAGTTAATCTCACAAAATTTATATTGCAAATCAGGATTAATCTTTCTATAAATTGGTTAACTGAGAAGAAGTTTGTCAGGCACCTTTTCAAAACCTTAATATAAAGTATCCCCGCCTCCTCGCTTTTTTCCCTAAGATTTTTTTTACATACCCCAAATATCCTCCTTTTTACAAATCCAAACAGTGAGAAAGAGGGAGAAGGTGTATATGGGGTACCATCCTTCTTAGCAGAAATGTCATATTATCTGGTCACTCAAGGATACATACAACATAATGGATTCACGAAGGGTTAATCAGGAAATTGTCCATGAAATCCTTAAGAATTTACTCACCAGAATAAAAAGGTCTTTACCCTAGAATGAAACCACATGTTTTCATAGCTTGGGACCTTGCAAGGTATGGTACCCGTTGTAGAACGACTAGCAATGTGGACCTCCTTAGCAAATCGTGCCACATCCCTTGAAATATCTACTGCACTAGCAGAACTTCCAATGATTATTACGACCTGTACCACAATGAGTTTAGGAGACAAAACTCTCAATGGCACCAGTAGGTACAAGCCAGTACCAAGACTCGTTTTGGCCAGTATTTGCTGGTACCAAGATGTATGGTTGACATAAAGTTGAATTTATAGACATGCCTGGTCAAGAAATGGCTCTGGCTCGCGGTAATTGTGGCTATGCATTTGCTTCCCTGGCCATGCCTCAATGCCTGAATAATTGAACCCCAATTGTAAATTGAAGGATAAATAAAACAGAGTCAGGCTACGGTACTATGCATAGCACAGTTGGGTCCGTGCTACGATTAATATTTGAGTTTTCAAAATTCTAACGGTTGATCCGAACCGTTCAACATGATTATAAAATGAATATGTACTTGCAAACTAAATTTTACATTTTTTTGAATTTTTTTATTATTTTTTTAGATAGGTAGAAAATCACTTGATCTGAAAATTCTGGACCATCCAAAAATAGTGATTTCTACCTATCTAAAAAAATAGTAAAAGAAATAAAAAAAAATGTAAAATTTGATTTGCAAGTACATATTTATTTATAATCATGTTGAACGGTTTGAATCGACCGTTAGAATTTTAAAAATTCAAATATTAAACCGTAGCACGGACCAATCCGTGCTATGCATAGTACCGTAGCCTCACTCAATAAAACAAACACAAAAATGTCAAAGCCACTCCCCCTTCTTTATGTCAACTCAACTAAGCTAACTCAAGATTGCTTTATATGATTTTGATCCCAACACCATAATGGCTGTACATTGTATTAATTCAATTTGCACATCAAGAGAGGGGAGGAAGAAATGGCTCTCGGGAATAAGAGGTAAATTTGTCAATTTGAATGGAGTACATACTTTCATTGCAATTTCCAGTTTTTGGAGTATAATTTGCACACATAATGCCGGATATCATTATGAAATATATCAATTATGAGCTGGCACCTTTGAAATAAAAAAAAATAATCTTCTTTTATTCTTCTTTTTCTTCTTTCCATTTTTTAAATAACACTATTCCAACTAGTCAAGCATTTACAGATACACACCCAATTTCGCCCTTAATGTATTGCAGGGTACTTGCCAATTGATGATTTAGAGAAAGCATACTACGCCTCTAATACAAACTAAAAAATCAAATCTTTGCAACACGGAGCTTAATAAGATGCAGAAAAAAAAAAGAGAGAAAGGGAATAATACCAGAAATCTCTGCAATGCGAGGTTCAGTAAAATGCCCATTGCAAACCACCACGCCATCGTACACTTCCCTCGTTTTCTTACCATCATTCCCCATCTCTCCCGATTTCACAATCCACCTCTTACCATCGACCTCCCTCTCCACTCTCTCCACCTCCGTACCGAATCGTATTAATTCAAGCAGCCCGAACTCCTCTGCGAAATTCTCCAGGTATCTCAGCACCTCTTCATGGCCTGGGAACCGGCGTGCATCCCCGCCGCCTCGTGGTACGAATGGGTAATCGAGAAAACCCATGGATTCTCGCGGAAGGTTTGTGCGCAGTGAGTGGTAGAGGCTTGAATGGACTATGTTTCTGCCCGGATCGAGCCCGAGCGGGTCGGATTCCACCGCAGAGGTATAGACCCAGGTGCCCCCAACCGAATTGCCCCGCTCAAAGACAACCACTCCGTGGCCTTCACGGCGGAGCTCGCGGGCCGCCACGAGACCTGCCGCGCCGGCGCCGACGACGGCGACGCGGAGGTGAAGAGGAGATAGTATTGGCCGAGAAGCGAAGGAAGTCATTTGTTGGGCTGGTCTATGCCTGTGAATTGATGGATTGGTGTACACGAGGCGTTCGATGAAGAGAAGTGAGAGAATTTGTTTGGTTCGAAATTTCGAATTGCCTGAGGGAATTAAAGTTGGAAACGGCCGAGAAAAATTGAAATAAAAAAAGGAAAGGGAAAGGTGTGACGTCAGCTCGCGGGAACCAGTTGAAATACCAAGGATTTTATATGGCGTATTTATGTCCTACGGACAATACAATTATCTAACTTAAAAAATTTGGGCACAGAAAATCACATATTTTGAATAATGAACTCGTTTAATGAGAACTTCTTTACAAGATGCTAAGTTCGGTAAAACCATTGGCAAAATTAACTTCCGCATAAATTATTGTCGTATGCAAATCATGTATAATTTTGAATTGAATTTCAGCAAGATTTACATTTATGAACAGAGACGCAGAGAGATGTTAGTGAAAGAAGGACAAATGCAATTTGAATACTTGAAATAGCTGAAGTTGCTCTTTCCCATTTCTTGGAGTGTGGATTTATATAGTACTAAGCTTAGCTGTGCATCTCTTCAGCTATTATTTGGAATACATCCAACAACAACTACATTTGAGAGGATTGGAAGTTTCCAGAGTTAAACTTGTTCAAATTAGATACCAAAATTCTAAACATCTAAACAAGAGCTAAAACATTTTCATGTACTGATTGAAGCAGAACATTGCTAGTTTGCTGTGTTAATTTTAAGTCATGTACTGATTGAAACTAGTTGTCGCTTTAATTAATGAAACAGAATGATGAATAATTTTTCTCTATTAAATAATGATATCTCATTGTAGTTCAGAATAAAAACATGCACATTGTCAAATATTCAGGTCTCATATTTGGTTACAGGTCTTGAAAGATAAAAGTCAGTTCAGATAAGAGCATCTATATCACAGCAACTCAAATGAGTTTCTAAATAACTGTCAATCTCTTTTTAGAAACTAAGATCTCTAAAATTTCTAACTCAATTTTAGAATTTCTATTTAGCCACGTCAGCAACAAATTAAAAAAACAGAAATAATTTGAGCCAATCATTTGATCAGCATGGAGTTCATAAAAAGTTTCTTAATAAGAAACTTTACTGCATAGTTTCTAAATAAGAAACTCTTCCACATCACTGAAACTAGATTAGAAGCTGTCACGTCAGATTAGAAACTCTAATAGTACTAAGGATGTAGATGCTCTGAGGACATTTTCTTAGATTTTTGTTTAATTCTGAGCAAATTCTGGAAATTGAGAATTGAACTATATAACGAAATATAGATTTGCCGTCGATTTCCGATGAGGGAGTTATGATTTTGAGTTTGGATGGGCAAATATCAAATTTTGAATTTTTGAACAGAAAATACGAGATTTCAAGATTTTTGAAGGATGTGTTTGTGTGTGTAGGTTGGCTAATATAGTTCAAAACAGTCATGAGTCATGTATATAATATTTGCTTTGCATGAATCAAAATCAGCCCTGTCAAAATGTGTACCCGATCGAATTTCTCAGATGCAAAATAAAGTTATACATTGCTCATAATTATCATACGTAGGGTTAATGTTTGTTCCACATGTGATGAACATGTACAATGTCTGAAAACCGGTAATATGCATCTAGTAGTGGCAGATCCACAGTATAAACCTCATTAACTTCAAAAACGCCATCATAACTGGTTTAGATATGGGTTTTGCCTATCTCTAAATCTGAATTTTGCCTACTCCTGATTAACTGAGTCTCAGTTTTCCAGAGCAGTTGCAAATTTTGTTGAGGTTTGGTTGGGAAATAGAACAAAATGGAAAGGGAAGATAGAGAAGAAAAGATCTGAGCGGTGGGACCACAGTATAAACCTGTCATTTTTTTCGAAGCAGCGGATCAAACTTTTTATAATGGCCGAACTTTAATGTTCAAAAATAGAAAGGGGTTTTCCTCAAAAAAAAAAAAAAAAAAAGGGGTACGGGCAGGAATAAAGAGTTCACCAGCATCAATATAATCAATCATATTATTCGGATCTTTTGTTGCATACACGGAACCACACACCATGTGGCAAGTCATTAGGCATACAGTCCTGCCCTTATATATTGAGGTGCGTTTAGATACAGATTTTAAGAAAATAGCGCGTTGTGGATACCTCAAAGATGTTGAAAACCATTATTTGATGTTGCATTATATATGCCCAAGCTATAATATAATGATTAGATTAGAATTTCTTATATCATTTTTAAACGTGACAAATCAACAATTAGTCCAAAAATAACAAACTCGAACTATCAATGACATATATTTTTTTTCTAATCAGCTGACTTTATGTAATAAAAAAATCTACAAAAAGACAAGCAACATGTGCCTTAGTTGATTAGCTAACTACGAAACTTCATACTTTTTATGATTAGTTGATTACCGAATCGTTTAGAAATAAAAGGATCACCATTTTAAGAAAAAGAGTGTGTTGAGAATTTTAGCTTTTAATAAAAAAAATGAATATTAAAACAAACAAAAACATTAATAATAAACTTTTGCTTAGCCTGATGAAAATCCTGACTGCACCCTTGACATCTAGCATGGTTAATATTTAGAATAATTATTTCAATTCCCCCACTCTAGTACCTGTATTATACCCGCAGCAACAATAGAGGAATGTTGTACTACAGTCCCCACTAATTATAGGAAGGTTATACTATGGTCCCCACTAATTATATGGTTCTCTTTCCCAGTCTCCACACTCGTCTCCACGTCAACCTTCATAGGTATAAATACTTGGAACATAAAATATTAATATTTGCAAAATAAGATATAAATACTTGCATGCGTAACTTCATATGATCATCCCTTTTTCCAGTCTCCTAATCGTTTCCGCGTTAACCTTCCTCTAATGAAATAGTAGGGACCCGTATTCCTCCATCAACATTCCCTAATAGTCTCCGCGTCAACCTTCCTCTAACAAAAATAATTGACTTTATAGGTATAAATACTTACAATACTTGATATTAATACTTTCATATGTAATTTAGTGTCATCATGGATCTTATTTGATAGAGAAAATTACGTAGAAGATGTTTGTGGTTTTAGATTTGCAAAATTCCTCATAGATCATCATAAATATGGCAGTTAAGGTACGGGTACAATGCGGGTACTGGAGTGCGGGTACTCATATCAGATTCCTAATATTTATTAGTTTTGTAATTTGAATCTCAATGCTTAAGAATCTGAATGCTGACACTTAAAACTTGGGGACAGCTTGCAACTTATTACATCTACTAATGGATATAGATGTTTATGCATGGGCGGAGCCAATAAGGACCAGAGATAGACAATTCGATTTTGAGAAACATTACTTGTTACACCAAGGCCGGAGAACCACGGCCCTTTTCTTCGAATTCCGGTGGCTAGGAGGTGAACACTCGGCATCCATGCGTTTCCCTCTATGGGCCCTTTAAACTGCAGAAAAAAAAAATTGCAATCAATTTAGGAATTAACAATTAAATCTTAATTAAAAGTTGATTTTTTTGTTTCATTTAAAAGATAAAATATTTATTGTAGATTTTTTTTTCCTACCTCTCATGGTGGAAATCCTGGCTACACCTTGGTTTTCATGTAATTATTTACTGAGAAAAACTAAAGAGAAACCAAGATAGTTAAACTAACTTCTCAAAAAACTTGTATGCTTGCTCAACCAAGTGGTCGTCATCCCATTCGTCACGGTATGTTTCAGGCTTGACAGCTCTGTTCTTAATATGTGCTACAAGCACCGCTTTTCTCCAATCTTCCACTGGAGGTAGGCCGCACTGCTCGGCCAACCAATCAACATACTCAAACTATCATAGTAAAACAAAGAAGCATTAAAGCTACTAATATCTTTTTAACTTTTATTGTTGCTATTAGAATATTGATAAAAGATTAATTAAACAGAAAACATACATGATGTTTGCAATATTTCTACTGAACAACCTCAAACAATCTTTCTAAACATTAATATTTACTGTTAACAACTAGTGTATTTTTAAACACAACTATGGCTTTTCTTGGATCAGTTACCATGTTTGAATATGTGTTTGGTTCAGGATATATGACAAATTAGAGCCTATTACTTAATAGCATTCCATATTTAAGATAGGAAACAACAAGCTGTCCGTGACTGCCAGGGTTGATTGTAAAAGAAACTTCTTGTCTGATTAAGTTAAAAACTGAAATTTTTTGACATTTCCTACCACGCCGTTGTATTAATTGGTAAATAACCTCAAATATATTCCTATAAATCTAATGCAGAATTTGATGAGGTTCAATTTTTGTACATGCTGAAAATGTAAGTTGTGGGTATATCTCTTGGGCCATCCTTTCATCTCCACCATTTCGTAATCTGCTTTCACATCTTTAATCATCTCTTCTTCTGATGGTAGTTCAATTCGACCCGACAAAGTACCAGCCAACCATTTGCTTTGAAGTTCAAGCATTGGAAAAGGAATCACCTATAAATGAATTAGTATTGCTTTCGTACAAAAGTCAACTAGACTTAATTAACTATTGATAAAGAATTGTCAATTTGGTCACTTCAGATACATATGTTGAATTTGATGCTTAAAGTCAGTTGTTTGTCTCATTATGGATTTGTTGTTAGCTTCAGTGAAAGAGAAAAATAAGTCAAGTTTCCACAACAACAGTGTCTAAATTTTGGACTAAGATTTACTTGGTATTCGAATCTCTCATGTTATGCTTTCACATCAACAAAAGATCCAAATAAGGAATTTCAAATAAAACATATTTAACTTATCCAAAAGAAAGTGATTGAAAAGAAGGCCTTCTTGTGTAATCAATTTTTAGAAATTCCCAGCAATTTTCTTATAACAATTTAAAGAAAATATAGAACAAAAGCAATAATGAACTTCAAATGCCCAAATATCGAAAGGGGGATGTCATGATGCACGTACGTACATTGTTCTAATCACCCAAAGAGAAGATGTATGCCTACACTAACCTTCCAAGGTATACCTATGAATGAAAGAGAAGGAGCAAGTTGCGGCAGAAAAACATGCTTGTACAGTGGGCCAACACATTTATCATCCACAGTCAGAACTCCATTTGTCTCCAGGAAAGGAAAATGGTACTTGTAACTAGTTCAGTCATATTAAAACAAAGGACAAAGATGTCCATCAGACTGGTAAATTACAAATATGAAAACTGGTAAATTGTGATATTGTGATATTTCTAATTGACTCGCCCCCATCCCTCTGCAAACTGGTAAATTACAAATATGAAACAATGATAGCAATCACAATGAGAGCTCGGATACATAACTAAAAACATTAAATGTTATAATTCATTATTCAAACTCAAATTACACACAACTCTGTCTAAAATAAAGCCTTAAATTATGTTCCCAAAGGATATTTGTTATGTGCGTTCAGGCTATGGTGGTTCATTGTAAAAGAATCTTAAAGTTAGATTATAACAGTATGAGTATGGATGCTTACCCAGTACAGTGGATGATGACATCAGCATAAACCAAACTTCCATCGTGAAACATAACAGAACCATCTGCTTCTGCTCTCTCAATCTGGAGTTAATCTCACAAAATTTGTATTGCAAATAGGGATTAATTTTTCTATAAATTGGTTTATTGAGAAGAAGTTTGTCAGGCACCTTTTCAAAACCTTAATATAAAGTACCCCTGCCACCCCAGCCCCGCGTTCTTCCCTAAATCCCTTTTTCCATACCCCAAATATTCTTCTTTTCCAGATCCGCACAGGGAGAAAGAGGCAGAAGGGGTATTTGGGATACCATCCTGCTTCGCAGAAAATGTGATATTTTCTGGTTACTCAAGTATAGGTAAAACATAATAGATTCACGAAGGGGTTAATCAGGATAGAAAGGTCTTTACCCTAGAATGAAACCACATGTTTTCATAGCTTGGGACCTTTGAAGGTACAGTACCAGTTGTAGAACGACTAGCAATGTGGACCTCCTTAGCAAGTCGTGCCAAATCTCTTGATATATCTTCTGCACTAGCAGCACTTCCAATGATTATTACGACCTGTACCACGACGAGTTACAGAGACAAAAATCAATGGCACCAGTATGTACCAACCAGTACCAAGATGCATAATTGACATGAGATTGAATTTATAGACATACCTGGTCAATAAATGGCTCTGGCACACGGTAATTGTGGCTATGCATTTGCTTCCCTGGCCATGCCTTAATGCCTGAATAAATCCATATTTCAGTACATCCAGCCATCAATTCTTGTTTTTTTTAATTCACACGTTGAAAAGATCCTCAACCATATTAGCCCAACATTTGCAATTCCATAAGAACCCAAATTGTAAAATCAAGGATAAATAAAACAATCACAAAAATGTCAAAGGCACTCCCCCACCTATAAAAAAATGCAACTAAAACACCCCAAGATTGCTTTATATGATTTTGTTCCTGACACCATAATGGCTTTACTTTATTTTAATTCAATTTGCACATCAAGAAAGAGGAGGAAGAAAAGGCTCATGGGAATTAGAGGTTAAGTTGTCATTTTGAATGGAGTAAATACTTCCACTGCACTTTTTCAGTTTTTGGAGTATAATTTGCAAACATAATGCCAGATATGACATATCCTATACTATATACTTAATCTTTGATCCAGCGTCTACAGTGTAATGAACAGTGAGACCGACAGGCGGGTCCCACTTTTCAGCCTCCCAGCTCCGCAGCTTTCGAGAAATTTCGACACTTCTTTCCTCTCTCTCACTCTCTGCCGCGCTTCCTCTGAAAACTTCTCCACTCTCCGCTGAGCAAGTTCGCGAATTCCAGAGAGTTCACCGCCCTCCGATGAGCAAATCTCTCGCTCCGATTTTTCCTTCTTGCTGTCTCGAAAGTTCTACCCGTCCTTTACTGATCTTCATAAAGGCTTCCGCTCCAGGCGCTCTCTTTCCTCCATGTTGTCTCCCACCTCTCTGCCAGTCCTATCCCCCACCGCTACGAGCTCGCCCTCACTCACCTCCTCCACAGCCGGTACTTTCTCTCTCTAATTTTTTGAGTCATTTCTTCTATACGCTGATATCAATTGATTTTCGTTTAATGGAGGCTTTTAATTGAATTAAGGTTTTACCAGATCTCAGTTTAGCTGAACAAGCTGTGATTAGCTGCTTACACTTATAATGAGATCACTGTTTAAACAATCATGTAGTTCATGTACTCGAATTAATTAAAAAGGGGAGATAATACATTATACATGTATGTCCATGTGAGCTTCTTCAACCTTTTAGTGTGATATATATTATTTCAATTATGGGTTCCTAGGACTAAGCACAGTATCTCTTACTGATATATGCTTTCTCTGTGTCTTTGTTGCTAAATTGAGTCAAGTACCTTTAATTTTTTTTCCTAACAATAACAAGAAATTATGCTCCCAAGAATGAGGTGTTATAAGGTACCTTATGTGTATAATTTTAATTTCCAAACTTCGCTGAGTATAAATAGCTGACTTGCATGCATGATTGATTGCCAGAGAGATGAGATGTAAAAGTACTGGTTAATTTGCATTTCATAATTGCTTTATTATCTGGTTTTGTCCAACAGACATAACATACTTAATCATCAAACTCATCTTCAAATTAATTTTCTTAGCATATTTAAAATGTTCTTTTTTTTTATTGGGTCGCCAAATGCATCTTGGCTAAGATGGAATGAAACTAAGGCTTGCAATCAGTGATTGAGAGTTGAGCTTCCCTGCAAGTGATGATGCTCTTTTGCTATGGGTAGTCGATTATTTGAAGTTTGCTAAAGCTCATTTACCTCTTCATCTTTTGTTCTTTGAGATTTTTAGTCAATTATAAGAAGCAACATGCAATATGTGTCTATGAGTGCTTTGAGGAGACTTCCTCTCGATCCTGGAAATCTTGCTTTTCTCCATCGTGCTGTTTAATGGTAAGTATCATTTTTTATAAACAATCGTCTTCATTTGCATATAGTAGAGATCGAAGATTATTTATGTTTTGTCCCTATGTCCATTGATAAGCTTATTTTATATAGCTATCATATAGCTAACGCTCAAGAGGCCAAGTGAATATTATTTGATATGGATGGTGTGTTAATTTTGTATCAATTATCTGAACCAGGTGGGATGAGGCATGCATTAGCAATTATCTCTGATGTTACTTCAAGGGGTAATTTGTTGCTATGACTATGAGTTAGTTTCCTTTACCAATTATGAATACTTATCCCCTAATGATTTTCTTCTGTTAGTTTTCAGCTTCAAGCTCTCCCATAACTCTGCGTATATTTTAGTTTTATCTGGCTAAGCAACTGCTGCACGCTGTTTTTGCTTCTTTGTGCAGTGTTTCACGTTTGCATGTTATACTTCTTTACATACTCAATTCTTTAGTGTTCGTTTTGAACGAGCAATTCGTAACGCAAATTGATTAGTGGCTAAGGAAAAATTAACCACAACTCTTTCTATATATCACTTTTGAATTGTTAGTTTCCAATATTATATGAGAAAATAATACTGACAGTTGGCAATGGTGTCCAGTGCCTAAATTGAAAGTAGCTACTTTGCTTAATCTGAATTTTTAAAAGTATTGGTCTCTTATGTGATTTGTTTACCATTTAAGTTGTTATAAAGCTCACACTAGAAGGAACAAGTCAAGTAGCTATAAAGCTCCCACTTGGCTTTTTGTGATAGTGTCTATTGTTTTTGTTGTCTATCATTAGATCATTTGAGCTCTTTGGTTATGGGAGTGGTAAATGATAAAATAATTATAGACTTGGTAAATGATAAAATAATATGTACATAGTGCCTATTGTTTGTTGTCCATTTGACTGCATTAGAATTTAGAAAAAATAGTAGTATAGCTTTGAAACTGAGGATGTGTAAGAGTAGAGAAGGGTCATCTGGTATGATGTACCAACCGGTACCAATACAGTTTTATCTTCAATCATCAGGCATGGGGTACTGGTAAAGCAAGGTGCATACCAATAATGGTACACAATCAGAATTGCATACGATATGTTTGATCTTTGCTATGAGATTGGATTTTACCACTATTAAAATGCATCTTTAATATTTTTTGGGAAGAACAATAACAGGTTTCATTGGTTATCTAGGAACATTGCTGCAAGAGTTTTGATTGTTCAAAAGTTCGTAACTTATGTACAGTTTTTGTTTCACATGTAAACTAATACTTACCTGATATGTACATTTTTTTTTTTTCTGTAGTTCATGTACGTTGTAAATTAATGCTTGAATGTTATACTTTTTTTTTGTATTATTCTTTCATATACTAACATTTGCATGATATATGTTTTTTTGTTTCCGTTATATCACTGACAACTCAGTATAATACATCTTAATTATCAATGCCGAAGCAAAGCGAGGCATTTTGCTAGTATCAACTATGAGCCGCCAATTAAAAAAAAAATATTTTCCTTTTTTCTTCTGTTTCTTCTTTTTGTTCTTTACATTTTCACATAATCTATTCCAACTAGTCAAGCATTTACAGATACACACCCAATTTTCACCCTTAATGTATCGCAGGGTACTTGCCAATTGATGATGTAGAGAAAGCATACTACGCCTCTAATACAAACTAAAAAATCAAATCTTTGCAACACAGAGCTTAATAAGATGCAGAAAAAAAAAAGAGAGAAAGGGAATAATACCAGAAATCTCTGCAATGCAAGGTTCAGTATAATGCCCATTGCAAATCACCACACCATCGTACACTTCCCTCGTTTTCTTACCATCATTCCCCATCTCTCCCGATTTCACAATCCACCTCTTACCATCGACCTCCCTCTCCACTCTCTCCACCTCCGTACCGAATCGTATTAATTCAAGCAGCCCGAACTCCTCTGCAAAATTTGTGAGGTATCTCAGCACCTCTTCATGGCCCGGGAACCGGCGCGCATCACCGTCTCCGCGTGGCACGAATGGGTAATCGAGAAAACCCATGGATTCTCGTGGAAAGTTTGTGCGCACAGAGTGGTAGAGGCTTGAATGGACGATGTTTCTGGCCGGGTCGAGTCCGAGCGGGTCAGATTCCACAGCAGGGGTATAGACCCAGGTGCCCCCAACAGAATTTCCCCGCTCAAAGACAACCACACAGTGACCTTCACGGCGGAGCTCGCGCGCCGCCACAAGACCTGCCGCACCGGCGCCGACGACGGCGAGGCGGAGGTGAAGAGGAGATGGTATTGACCGAGGAGCAAAGGAAGTCATTTATTAGGCTTGTCTGTGCCTGTGAATTGACTGATTGGTGTGCACGAGGCGTTCCACGAAGAAAAGTTGTGAGCGGAACTAGAAAATTTGAAGAGAAGGGCTAATATGTAAAAAATTATAAAATTGTGGTTGGTGGGAGTTGTTTGATTAAGTTCGAAACGGACGAGAAAAATCCGATATTTTTATTAAAACCCCTAAACAAATAAAAATTATCAAATCTGCTCCCACTTCAAAATTATAATTATTTCTACCCTAACCGCCCGTGGACTGGGCGGTCCACTTTTCCCACCAGACCGCCCAGCCACTGGGCGGTCCACTACCAATACCTGACCGCCCAGCAGCTGGGCGGTCCGCTATAAAACCCTATAAAAGGGGTTTTTCTCTCTCCAGACGAGCACAGTATTCATTCTTACACCCCAGAAAATTTCCAGAACCGAAAGAGAGAAATTTCAGGCGATTTTGAGGCGATTGAGCAGGCGATTTTGAGGCGATTTTAGGTTTTAGGAATTTATGTCGTAGACTTTATTTCATTAGTTCTGTGTTTGTTTATATTTGATGGTGTTAGTTTTTGTATACGTAATTAAGTAATAAAAATAACAAAAATGAAGCATATAAAATAATCGAGGCAAATAATCCATTGCATAGTTCATAAACTACCAATTAGAATAGTTCACAATATATATCTAAAATAGTTCATAACATAATTTAACAAAACTTGGTAATCAGCGACGACGGCCGAACAAACTCAAAATACGACGCCTGGGTCTGGTTTCAGCTGGTTGTGCGGCACTACCGGATGTCTCTCCATGGCTACTGCCGGTTCCTGGGCTTTCATGACTGCGGTGGCTACTACCGGAAGCCTCAGCAACAACTCTAGCATTTTCTCTTTCGTTGGCTGCGTTAATGGAATCTGCATTGCATTCCAGTTGAAATAAAATCAAAATAAAATATAAGTAAACAAATAAAAAATAAAATCAAAATAAAATTAACCGTACCTGCTCGCTGCCTGTCAGTTGTTGAACGGCGGGCCTGATGTCCCATTCGCCTACCTTCCATCTCGTCCATGGTCATTACTTGCCGCTTGTGGGGTCTTCTTCCTTTTCTGATCCACCCGCTTGCGGGATAGACTTTATCACCATCGTAGGGCGGCCACTGATACTGGTTGGGATAAGGATGGAAAGATGCACCCCAAGTACTCGCAAGGTAATCGGTCCGGTACATGACAGCGACATAGTCATCATCATTGAAGTTTCTCTCTTGGCACACCGCCATAACATGAGAACAAGGTATGTGGGCCAACTGGATTCCTTGGCAAGTGCATGTTACAGTATTGTCAGGTGCAAAAATAACAACATACTTGAACATCCTTTTCACAAACTCCATAGTCCCATCCGGTCTACGGCCGGTTGGAGCAAACTCATCTGGAACGTGCACTTCGAACTCCATTTGGTTATCCCCGTACGGGACAACTCTCATAGCTGCACCTTTCTCCCTATGTTTCCTTAGTTTTCCCTCCACCCTTGTTGAAAACGTTTGATTCCTGAACAGTAATTCAGAAAATATAAGTCAACAAATTAAAATATACATACCTTGGCAAAATCTCTGAATAAAAATATACATACCTTGACAGTAATTCCTGGGCTTTAGCACGCCGTGCAACAAACCATGCATTTAACTTGTAGAAGGTGTCCTCCACAATTGCTGCCACGGGCAACTGCCGGCTCTGCTTGAAAACAGCATTTAAGGACTCCGACCCATTTGTGGTCATAATTCCCCATCGGAAACCTCCATCACGGGCTTGAAATATCTTCTCATATGCGGGTGGCTCAGTCAGATCGGCGGGATTATTTTTTCCGACCTTGAGTAAGTACAAATTTGCCTTTGGACAGTACTGCAAATAAAACGTTTGATTAAATAATTCATATATAAGTCATAAAATATAAGTTAACAAATAAGTCATATATACATACCTTGGCAAAATCTTTGAACATCTCTTCCACCCTTCTCGGCTTCTTCTTCTTGCAAGCAATTCTGAATGTATCTGCAACCCATTTTCCAGATCCGCAGTTCTTGTGTAGGTTTTCTGTAATATGTTGCATACACAGCCTGTGCACACAATCTGTCTCCCACCCGAAATCTGGGCGATCAAAAACATATTTGATTCCTTTGTGCTGGTCTGATATGACACAAAAGAACCGGTTGCCAATCACATGTCTTCTTACGAACCTCATAAAAAATCCCCAGTTTTCCCCGTCCTCCTGCTCAACAATTGCAAAGGCCAAAGGCAACAACTGATTTTCAGCATCATATGCACATGCAATCAGCAGTCTCCCGTCGTAACGGCCAGACAGGAAGCATGCATCTACACTGATGACCGGTCTAATGTATGGCACAGCTTGAATACATGGACCGAACGCCCATGCTATGGCCTTGAATTGCAACGCGTTGTCGACAGTCGGTACGCCTACATTCCAACATTCGTAGACAGTGCCGGGATTTGTACTTGCTATGGCCTGCAGCAATGGTGCAAGCAAGTCGTATGACCCATGCCAGCTACCGAACATTCGGCAAATCGCAAGTTCACGCCCTCTCCACAACCTGTTGTATTTTGGGACGACATGCTTGTAAACCCGTCTGACAGCTCTACCGACCTCCTTAAGGCTCATCGATGGGTCCTCCTTAATGTCATTCTCAATTACATCGGCAATAAGTGAAGCCGTAAGATTTGCATGGTCTTTCCTTGATGACGGAGCCTTGCATGTGTGAGGTGGTTCACACTTCTTAATAATCCATGCCTCGCCCTTACCCACAGGGGTTGCATATAGACGGAAGTGGCAATGCTCTTTGTCTTTACAAATAATTACCAACCTTCTTCGGTCCCTTTTTTCAATTATGCACTCCCAGTTGCCGTGAACATGGACCTCATGTATTTTCTTCACAAGTTCATCTATGTTGGTGTAAACCTGCTGCGGAGCAAGCTCTTGATTGTACCTGACACGCGGCCCAAAAAATGAGATGTCTGCCTCTTCAAAAGCAGTGGTATCGTTGAATGTGGGGCACGGATGCCTATCTGTCCGACCTCTAATCGGAAATCTGTCTTCTTTAGGTAAAAAAGGTCCATCACCTTCTGACTCGTGATCAGAATCCCAATCCCCTTCCCATTCGTCACCGGTTTCCAAATTTCTTTGTGGTATGGCATCGAGCTCAGCATCAAGGTCAAGGTCTCTCCTGACAGCAATGGGTGACACTAAACGTATTGATGGTGGTGCAGATGGAAATCTGGGTTGGATTGGAGTTTCAGGAGGAGGTGGTGGTGGTGGTGGTAGATCGGTGGTAAAATCAGGTACATAATTCTCATAAACAGGTGATACGGGCGGTTCATAACTCGAGTGGCGGGGGTTGTCATACCTCGAGGGGCGGGGGTTGTCATAACTGTAGTGGCGGGAGTTGTCATAACTCGAGTGGCGGGGGTTGTCATACCCCGAGTGCTCATTACCCTGGTTGTCATAACCCGAGTGCTCGTAACTCGAGCTGTCATAACTCGAGTGACGCGGGTTGTCATAACCCGATTGATCATAACCTCTATTTTCCCTAGATGTTCCAACCCCGGGATCACGCTGAACTCTCCTGGAATATAAGTCCATTACCATTACCCCCTGTGACAAAAAAGTGTTGTAAACACTCCTCCATAACGACTCATCTGTTATTGGATATCGGGTATAGTAAGGTCTACCACTTCTTACTGTGTTAATCCGGGTAGCTAAATCTATATCACACCGGTTGGGGTTCACACCGATCTTTTCATACACAATACCCTTCAGTTCAACAAATGAGGTATTTTCATTTATCTCGAAGCCGTATGATGCTTCCTTAGTGTATTGTGCTCCCTCCGCACCCCGGGTAAACTTCCCGCCCACATACAGTGCAACCAGCATATCACTGTGCTGGAATCACTGTTCTGGAATCACTGTGCAGGAATCACTGTGCAGGAATCACTGTGCAGGAATCACTGTGCAGGAATCACTGTGCGGGAATCACTGTGCTGGAATCACTGTGCTGGGATCACTGTGCTGGGATTACTGTGCTGGGATCACTGTGCTGGGATTACTGTGCTGAAATTACTGTGCTGAAATTACTGTACTTACTGTGCTGATTACTGTGCTGATTACTGTGCTCAATCGCCTCAAAATCGCCTGAAATTTCTCTCTTTCGGTTCTGGAAATTTTCTGGGGTGTAAGAATGAATACTGTGCTCGTCTGGAGAGAGAAAAACCCCTTTTATAGGGTTTTATAGCGGACCGCCCAGCTGCTGGGCGGTCAGGTATTGGTAGTGGACCGCCCAGTGGCTGGGCGGTCTGGTGGGAAAAGTGGACCGCCCAGTCCACGGGCGGTTAGGGTAGAAATAATTATAATTTTGAAGTGGGAGCAGATTTGATAATTTTTATTTGTTTAGGGGTTTTAATAAAAATATCGGGAGAAAAATTGAAATAAAAAAGTGAAGGGAAAAGCTCGCGGGAACCGGTTGAAATATCCCGGATTTTATATGGCGTATTTATGTCGCCCAATTCTATAATACTATATAGTTATCTAACTTACAAACCTTTGGGCACAAAAAATCACATATCTTGCCGAAATTTTTAAAAATATCATTCCAAAAAATAAATCAAAAAACTACGAAATTATAAGAATTCCACGTTAACCGTGGATGCAATGTCAAGTTGCATCTACAAATTGGGTGAACGCAACTTCAAGTTGCATCCATATTAATATATAGAATTCGGCTCTGGTAAGAATCTGATTGAAAATATATTTTTTTTATTAATTTTCAAAAATTAACAGAGAAATTTATAATTTAAGAACTAGGAGGAGCATCAAATAAAATAGATAAAAGATCTTATAATTTAGATGTACTATAAGTACTATGAAACATTTTTCAGCCATAACTTTTTGCGGCCGTAAAAAAAATTAAACTAATTCTTGATGTGTTACTGGAAAAAAAATAAAAATATTTTGGATCTCAGTTATTGATTCCGGTTCAAAAGTCATTTCTAAGTAAATAAATAAATTATCATTGTTCTTCTAGTACATTCAAATTCTAAGATACTCTATCTATTTTAAAAAAAATTGATTTAACATTTCATTCGACGTCAAATCAAAAAAAAATTAAATAGATAAAGTATGTTAGAATTTGAATATACTAGAAAGACAACGATAATTTCTTTATTTATCCAGAAATGACTTTTGAACCAGGATGAATAACTAAAATTCAAAATATTTTTATTTATTTTTCCAGTAACATATCAAGAAATAGTTTAATTTTTTTGTAATACTTCTAGTACATCTAAATTATAAGATACTTTATCTATTTTGTTTGATGTTCCTTCCAATATATATTCAAATTATAAGTTGCTCTTTCTATCTGTGAAAATTAATAAAAAAATCTGTTAAAACTACGGAAACGTGAAAGGTGAACTCGTTTACAGATGCAAGTTCTGTAAAACCATGTGCAAGGTTCCATAAAAAAATAGCCTTATGCAAATCATGTATTATTTTAAAGAGGGGGGATTTTTATATAGTCCTGAGCTTAGCTGTGCATCTTGTTCAGCAGTAGGTTTTTTTATATTTCTTCTTTTTCTAGCCTTTATCCTTTGTGATAGTAGGTCTGACAGGATGGGAAGTTTAGTTAAATTATTTAAAATTAGTTACCTTAATATTATAAACATCTAAACAAGAGCTAAAAATTTTTCAGATCCAAGCCTCGAGATTTACGTATATTTTGCATTAACCAAACATCGCTAGCTGGTTTGCTTTGTCTATTTTAAGTTTTTGAAATTGGCAAATTAAGTCATGTACTGATTGAAACTATTTGTCACTTAAATGAAACACAATGATGCATAATTTCTCAATTAAATTATGATATCATGATTTTAGTTTAGAACAAAAACATGCACACTACCAAATATTCAGGTCTCATATTTGGTTACTGGTCCTAAAAAGATGAAGTCAGGTCAGATCAGGATGCTATCTCAGATTACGGTTTAGATTCGACCTAATTCTGGGAATCAAGGGTCGAACAAAATAGGCACAAAAAATATCTTATAAATTTTTGTAAGATAAGGAAATATGGCTTCGTCAGAACAGCAAGCAAATAGGAAGCGTATCCTAACTCAAAAGGAAATCTTTTGAGTTAATAAATCTCAACCGTCTGATTTTAAACGAAGCCAATCTAGCTCCTACCTATAACATAGGGGGGCCTTTCAATATTAGTGCAAATCTAATCCACACGAATCTTAAAACAGATCAGACAATTGAGATTCATCAACTCAAAATATTCCCTTTTGAGTTAATGCATTGGATACGAATTCAAGGAAATATGGCTTCGTCAGAACAGCAAGCCTTGTGTTGTTCACAAGCATCCAGCACTACAAAGCTACGAAGTACTACAGACAGATTCAATTAAAGAGAAATCAAGAAAGATATATATATATACACCCATATAGAACATAAACAACAACAAAAGAAATCGTTTTCATGGACGCTAATTTTTTTTCCGCGTCACCAAAGACAACCTACTTTCCATTGACAAACTCTAATTTTTCCTTCCATAGATGCTGCAAGTTATCAAACAGTTGAGTTTATAAATAGACAATTGAATTCTATCAAAAATAAATATATTCTATCAAAAATAAATGGGCACTTTGAACCAGCAATTAAAATATTATTTTGGTCCTTCCTGACTTCCTGTATATATATAAAGCCTACACATAACAAATATCACCCATTTAATAGATGTTGCACTCAAGACAATTCTCCTTTTATAAAATTGTCTTTTCCTGGCTTCCTCGATGTTTAATTGCATCTGGGCTTAATCACTAAAACATTAAAGTTTCATTTTTTTTTTTAAATGCTGGTACCATTGGCAATCACAACTGATTTTGACACAAGAAGCAGAGGTAAAAAAACTAGAGACTAGGCCTATTAGAAACATTTCAACGCATGATTCAAGCACCCTGCAAAATGTCAAATATCACTTGTACTGCTTTGAAAGTTAAAAAAAATATCATATAAACGCCTACAATGCATAAGATGTATCGACGTTTTGTGGGCTTCATACATGAAATATTTTCCAAACAACAACAACAAAGCCTTTAGTCCCAAAATGAAACCCTTTCCAAATTCCAAACAAAAAATAATAACAATAATAAACTTTACCAAAGAACAGAAAGGTGAACTTACTGGAAGTGGAGGTTCTTTACTTGGGAAGCTTGACCTCAGAGAGTTTAGAAAGAGCCTCCTTGATAGGCTCTTCATTTTCGTACCTGTTTTCCTATTCAAGCAACAAAGCAGTAGATATCTTTTTTATATGCGATCAAACGTAGGACAGTCTGTTTCCTCATGTTTTATCCAGAAAATTCCACCTTCGATTTCAGTAAAATAACAATCCACTTAGGTAACAGTATATACATTATACCAGCTATTTTAGGGTTACTTCAGCCAAGAAGATACAGAATGACATCAAAACAAAATTAAGAGAGAGTACCTTAAGTGAGGGTATAAGAGCATAAACCTCCTCCACAGTCTCAGGCCCACTATTTGCAATCATGCATATCTGCATTCATCCCAAAAGAAAAAAGAAGTTAACTAATCAGTACATACACTACTACAATAGGAAAGAAGGATATTAGGATGCAGAACTCACCTCGCCATCATTGACCCCACAGATCTTAAGAGACCTAAGCTTCAAGTTAAAGGATTACACAACGAGGTATTCATTTTGCAGTAATGGCTTATTATTGACATATAAAATGATACAGTGTAAACCGAGGGTGACAAGATAGGAAGGAGGAGGCAGCGGCACAAGAGGGAGGTTAATATAAAATGATCCAGATGTGTAAAACTAGAGGGTGGTTCAATTCTGCATCATTGCAGGTTCAAATCTCCCATATACCCTTGCAGAATGAGAGTAACTAGCTAGTACCCCTCTTTATATTCAAAATATCTAAACAACCTCTTGAGACTTCATCTCAACTAGTAGAAGAGATGATGAGAATTTCTTTTAAAAAGAGGTGAGGATAAATGGAATTTTCAATACTTTACACAGAATATATGTAAATTTTCTACTTTTCCAATAAAATAAAATAAATAGTGAATCATGACAAGGACAAGGATACTCCAGAATATCTTTGACAGATTTTGTGTCACTATACTGTTTTCCCTCTTTAGTGTATTGGTATGCCTTGTCAAATGACCTGTCAAAAATTTAAGATTATGTTGTCAGCCACTATTTTAATTTGAAGTACTTTATGTAGGACCTAGTTTAAAAGATAGGGCTTTGTGTAATGTTATTGTACGGGCGAACTTGGGCATTTGCAATAACATCATAAAAGAGTAGAACAACACTTTGCTTCTAAAAAATACAGATACAAAGGTAGTAGGGGCAAAAGGTTGACAGAGCTATTTTAAAAGGTGGGTATCAAAATATGGAAATTTTTAGGCCTTATTTTCAAACAAAAAGAAAGCAAACAAGCAAAGGAACACTGAATATTTCTCACGCTCCAACTAAGAATCAGCAATTTAAGCCTGAAATAAGGGCCAATGAGATGTAGAGATAGAAATCGACATTGTGGTTTGGCCCAAAACAAATACTAAAAGGACCTTTAGCAATATCAATCACAAATTATCATATTTAGAAACAATATCAAACAACATCATATTTAAAAGACCCAATATCTGAGAGACATAATGTAACTTCAGTTCTAATATGATATTTTTGCTCCCATCACCAAATTAAACCAACATCAAGCCATACAGATTTAAATTTGGGTTCCAAGTCATATCAATTCTTTAAGTAAAAGCTTAGTAGAGTTAGCATAACAACAACTAATGGCAATTTCATTGTTTATGTTCAACTCAAAGGTTAGTTTGGACAGTTCAGTTTTATTTTCAAATATGGTAAAATGCTGGATCAAGAGAAGGGATACATACAGAGGGAATTTTATTGTGGGGTCCTCTGACAAGATAACCATCTGCTCTTGTATTTGTTGAAGTATATCAGCCGCCTCACAATCCATAACCACCCTGGCTCCACTAGGAGTCTCTGTAAGAAAAAATTCATATCTTTTTTAAACAAAGATGAGCTAATATTAACAATGTACAGTATTTGCTACATCCACTAGAATCAATAAATAATGATAATGATATTGTAATTAAGAACTAGATTTAAAACTAGAGATATCAGAACTTACCCAGTTGGAGTTTTAAATCATCTCTTTTCGGAGGTTTTTTAGAAGATGAATAAACGCCCCCTTTTCCACCAGCCTTTCCAGAACTAAACCCCTTACCATCTTTTCCTGATGTGCCTTGTACAGTTTATATTATGTTTAGTTGCACAGTAAGAGTAACAGAGCTAAATTAAGGTATAATTGTATGACCGATGCAAAATTGGAATTAATGGAGACCAAAAACGCATCATTCAAGCTTGTTTTACACTTAAGTGAGGTTAATTTGGCATAATTTTGGCTCTGTTAGAAGTTACAAATAGCACTGGCAATGACTGGACCATACTTTAGCTTACCAGACTCATTAGTTTGGCATACGAATAAGACAAACTCAAATTAGATGAAACTAATACCTTTCGAAGACAATTTTCCATTTGATTTAGAGTAATCAAAATCTTCAATAAAACCTATCAAATGAAAGAAAACACAATTGCTTTCTTAAGTACATAATGAATACCATATTCTAGAACAAGCATTGCAAGTTCAACCGGCAACAACATCAGATACAGTAAAATATTGTTTTTCCAACCTCAATTAGACCCAAATTAGGCTCAATACCTCCTCCGTTATGTCCTAATAGAGCTTAAATTGTGCAACCAAGCCTCAATTATGCAAGTTCGATGGGCAACAACATCAGATACAGTAAAATATTGTTTTTCCAACCTCAATTAGACCCAAATTTGGCTCAACACCTCCCCCATTATGTCCTAATAGAGCTTAAATTGTGCAATCAAGCCTCAATTTTAAAGTAACTTTATGTAATTAACCCTCAATTGTACAACCATGTTGCAATCAACTCAGTTTCAACTCATCAGCCACAACTCACTCCTAGCAGATCAACCAACCAAGTTACACACCAACAAAAGGAAAGAACAGAGAGAAAAAGAGAGCAGTTCCCTAATCATCCGAAACAGTATTGCAATTATAACTAACAATATCAAGGTCTTTACAGAGAACCCTACAAGCTAGTATAAGAGGAATCTTTTTTTCTTGTAGTTTTAAACGGGAAACTGACAAATACATGCGAGATAAATGTACCTTCAGAGTCAGAATCCGAGTCTATCTCAACAGGTGATACATTCACAGGCTCTTTCTCTCTTCCACTTGAAGACCCTGTATAAGCATGAAAAAAAGAATTTTATCTTTATACATAATAGTAAAGGACATGCATTGCAAATAAGAACACATAGTGAAACATAACCTGGTATAGCCTAAAGCTCGAGTAAATAAGAATGATAATAACCCCTAACTTACTAAGCTTAACTAGCTCTCTGAACAGTGTATAATAACGAATTGGAAGTCCCGACTGAAATTGGAGGAAGAAAATAATTTATTCTATTTCTAATTTTGCATGCAGAACAGTAGTATAACTTTTCACTGTCTTTACCAGCTTCCAGAAAAAAAAAAAAAAATGGACTCAGTGAACTATCCCTAAATTGACTCATCTGCCTTTGAAACAAAAAATGCAATTGAAAATATGAATTCATATTGGAGCGAAACAACTATTAACTGTAATTATCAATTTACAAGCCGATGAATAATAGAACGAACAGTACTTATACCAGCTCACAAAAATCAATCTCCCAAAACAGAGATCAAACCCCCCAAGTGACCTATATTAATCTAGCTGAATGCACCAGATCGACATTGCACAAAGTCGGTTTCTACATGCCAGGAGAAAATGAAAAAAGAAATCAAAGAAAAAGAAGCACAGACCACGCTTCGAAGCTACCACTTTAAAGGGGGTTTTTCCCTTCCCAGCATACGCCTTTCCGCCTTTCTCCATTGCACCGATCGAAGATTCGCCTTCGACCTTGAGAGCAAACCCTAGGATTAGGGTTTATACCTCTCTCCTTGTACGGTTAAGGTGGTTTAATTATATACTTTATATATCTCAGTCAAGTATGAAACCTCTTATTCGTTTACCTTTTTTGCTCGTTTATATGATAAAATAAATTTCATTCATTTATCAAATATTGGTATGAGTAAGTAATAAAAGAGAGTCCGGCTTGTATGATATTGATGTCATATGATACTAACTACAAAAATTGATTGGATAGACTTCAAATAATTAATCTAAACCGTTTAAATTGATTTATTTTATAGGTGATGCGTTTACATGCAAAGTTTTATATTTTTTGGTTATTTTAGTAACAAATCAAGCAGTAAAAAATGTTAAAAAATGAATGTATTAAAATTAACTTAAAAACTCACACATTTGACCACTTGACTTAATACTAAATAAATTCGAAAAATTATAAATTTTGTATGTAAATGCACAACTAATGAAGTAGATCGGTTTGAATGGTTTGGATTCACTGTTTGAAGTCGATTTGATAGGTTTTGGAGTTAGTGTTATATAGGCTGAAATGACACTGATGTTATATTAACCATACTCATTAATATGTGTTAAACGCATGTTGGTCCGTATCATAGTCTCATTTAATTTTCAATTGTATATTTTATAGAACAAATTTTATTTATATTCATAAAAAAATTCAAAATTATGCATTTCCCAATATAAATTATAGTAAATTTTGAATATTTATTGATGTTTTTTATCAATAGAGATTTCATTTCAAGTCCTACGATCACCAAAATCTATAAATAATTTAATTTTTTTCTTGTACTTGCTCGTGAATTATTTAGCACAAAATAAAAAAGATACCATAAATATTACGAATGTAAATTAATTAAGACCACATTTAAATCATTTAATCATTAAAATTGACAAATATCGTCTAAATATTATCTCAAGTATCCATGCATAACCCTATTTGCCGAATTTTTATTAATACCATTTAAAAAAAAAATCAAAACACCACTGAAATTGGAAAATTTATAAAATACCAGGGCCTCCAAGTCAATATGCAGCCCTATTCTTGAAGGACCGCAGATTGATTTGGAGGCCCCCCAAAAACCTAAATATCAGTATATTACAGTGCATTTTTGTTTTGGGGAGTCTCCAAGTCAATCTGCGGCCACTCAAGAATGGAGCTGCAAATTGACTTATAAGCCATGATATTTTTCGAATTCTCCGTAATTTATGGTTTTTTTATTTATTTATTTTTTGACAGTAGTATTAATAAAAATTTCGGCCCTATTTGTGCCTCTTTTCATGCCCTCGCAGATGTCCTCCAAAGTTGAACTTGTAATCTTACATATTTTATGTACCATATTATGTGGCTCACCATGCCGTCATTGTATGTTCCTTGTCAAAGGTTCTCTGTAGCTGGGCCCATTGAAGAAGAATTACATAATTTAAAATTCGGAAAGTGGTTATCAATCTTAGAGCATCTATATTCCTCATATTATTAGAGTTTTAATTTGATGTGGCAGTTTTAGAGATGTGAGAGAGTTTCTTATTTAAAAACTATGCAGTAAAGTTTATTATTAAGAAACTGTTTATAAATTCCATATTGGCCAAATGATTGCTTCAAATTATTTTTTCTTTTTAATTTGTTGCTGACGTGGCTTAATAGAAACTCTAAAATTAATTTCAGAAATGTAAGAGTTGGAAACTTTAGAGACCTTAATTTCTAAAAAGTAATTAACAGTTATTTAGAAACTAATTTGAGTTGCTGGAATGTAGATACTCTTGTAATACCAAATATTCCAAACCAGCATGTACCGATTTCATATTAATATAAGAAGAACTAGCAACTGTAAACAATCATATGGAATTATAGTTTTTTAGGTCTAGAGTAGAACAATTTCTATTTAAGGAAACGTTCGTTGCAGGACGGAGTCAGACTTTCAAACTAGAAAAGTTAAACATGAACAGAATTAATCATATAAAAATTTTATGTTGCAAATGGAGCTTAATTTTACGGTACCTATGACATTTTGCTTTAAACTATATAGAAAATCTCATATAAACACGAAAAAATTGAAAAAAAAAATAAATAAATAAATAGGGCCAATTGACCCATTTGCTCCTAGTACATCAGCCTCTGATTTGTTGTTTCTAATGAAGATTTCATCGTACTATCTAATAATAGACTATGAAACCGAGTTTGCGTTCCTGACAGTACTTTACCTGTATTTCATAAGCAAATAAAACACAAATTGAGTAACCTCTCAAACATACAAATTTCTTTACAAACACTAAATTGCCAAAAACAAATGCTATACACTACACATGTTAGCTAAACGTCTAACATGTCCATACAATTTTCACAACATGCATATAAATCACCTATTACTACCACGTCTAAAACATGATCAGAAAAAAGTAATTAAAATCCTTCATGAAATTTGTAGGAAAAAATATTATAAAATGTTGACCGAAAGGTGCATCGAGTGGCCTGGAGGTTTCTGTTTCATTCACTGTACAGGACAAAAAACTGAAGAGCAGTATCTCCAAAAAAACCCGGTAGATCTCAATCAGTTGTCTTTTTCTTCCCTCTTTTTTTTTTTTTGAATAACCGAGTGATTTAAAACCGACCTCAAAGCACCCTTATATTCGAACTGAAACCGAGTTTGAAACATCTGCCTGCATTATTTTGCTCAATAGCTTCTGGTCGGGCAGAGAGGATCGTAGTCGTATGCTTCTCCTGCTTTGACGAATCTACCCTTCACTCGCCTCCTGACATCAGCCCTAGCTTTGCGAGAGGCATACCTTATTTTCTTCTCAAACCTGTCCAACACAAAGTATCCATCAGTTTAAACTATTTTAGACCAATTACTTGCGATTGATTCCAATTCTGAACTTCCCAGCAAAAGCCTGGTGCTGTCACCAAACAACAAAAAGGGTACTTTTTTGCAATTCAAAGAATGGACTAATTTGTAAATTTCACAATACCATGAAACTTCAACCATCATAGACTAAGTTCACATGCCATAAAGAATTAAAGCCATAAACTTTAAATTAAAATTAAATTATCAAAGAATAGGTGATAAATAAACACTAATTATTTTTCAAAACTTCTAATACACAGACATTTTTTGCAAATAATGAAAATCAAGGGGACTTTTTCCAACAAATATGAGATGAGGAAAGAAAAAAAAAAAAAAAAAGCTCACTTTCTCTTCTTCTTCTTCTCCTTGTAGCGGTTAAGAGCACAGTCTCGGCTAACACTGGCTAAGGAACAGGTATCAGGCCCACCTCCATTAGAGGCAAACCAAGGCGGCTCTCCCATGAGGAGCGGCGAAGATACCCCCAGTCTTGATATTCCCCTGCACTGCTCTCTCCAGTCAAGCCTGAAAAGGAGAGTGACAGGCTCGACCTTGCTTGCCTCACCGGAAAGCACAAACCTGAGTCTGCTTTGGAGGCCCCCGGGTTGTCATCAGTGGATCAGATGAGGACAGCCGTGCTGGGAGCAGCTGTGTGCCTTAAACTGGCAACAGATACAAGTGATTCAGTGAGGAAGTACAAGGCATGTAATTCCAGAGTTATTTAAAAGCATATGTTTTGCTTAACATTCTTACTAGTAACTTTTAAGTACACCACTAAATTTTTGGTACAGGGGCATAATACCAATAAACAGCAATACCAATTTCTACTTATCAGAAAGGTATATGACCCAGCCGATATGATACCAAAATGACTCAAAGGTGCAATGCATATTCTGACCTAATTTAATTTCAGTATTTTGCAACTATGTCATGCAAACCTTTTTAAACTTCAACACTACATTCTACATACCCCCCCCCCCCCCC
>JAJGRW010001019.1:71390-125261 GCA_025461045.1 Carex parvula | reverse complement strand
TCTGATGGACATCTTTGTCCTTTGTTTTAATATGACTGAACTAGTTACAAGTACCATTTTCCTTTCCTGGAGACAAATGGAGTTCGGACTGTGGATGAAATGTGTTGGCCACTGTACAAGCATGTTTTTCTGCCGCAACTTGCTCCTTCTCTTTCATTCATTGGTATACCTTCGAAGGTTAGTGTAGGCATACATCTTCTCTTTGGGTTATTAGAAATGTACGTACGTGCATCATGACATCCCCCTTTCGATATTTGGGCATTTGAAGTTCATTATTGCTGTTTGTTCTGTATTTTCTTTAAATTGTTATAGAAAATTGCTGGGAATTTCTAAGAATTGATTACACAAGAAGGCCTTCTTTCAATCACTTTTCTTTTGGATAAGTTAAACTATGTTTTTATTGGAAATTCGTTATTTGGATCTTTTGTTGATGTGAAAGCATAACATGAGAGATTAGAATACCAAGTAAATCTTAGTCCAATTTAGACACTGTTGTTGTGGAAACTTGACTTATTTTTCTCTTGCCTGAAGCTGAACAACAAATCCATAATGAGAACACACACTGACTTTAAGCATCAAATTCAACATTATGTATCTGAAGTGACCAAATTGACAATTCTTTATCAATAGTTAATTAAGTCTAGTTGACTTTTGTACGAAAGCAATACTAATTCATTTATAGGTGATTCCTTTTCCAATGCTTGAACTTCAAAGCAAATGGTTGGCTGGTACTGTGTCGGGTCGAATTGAACTACCATCAGAAGAAGAGATGATTAAAGATGTGAAAGCAGATTACGAAATGGTGGAGATGAAAGGATGGCCCAAGAGATATAACCACAACTTACATTTCAGCATGTACAAAAATTGAACCTCATCAAATTCTGCATTAGATTTATAGGAAATATTTGAGGTTATTTACCAATTAAATACCAACGGCGTGGTAGGAAATGTCAAAAAATTTCAGTTTTTAACTTAATCAGACAAGAAGTTTCTTTTACAATCAACCCTGGCAGTCACGGACAGCTTGTTGTTTCCTATCTTAAATATGGAATGCTATTAAGTAATAGGCTCTAATTTGTCATATATCCTGAACCAAACACATATTCAAACATGGTAACTGATCCAAGAAAAGCCATAGTTGTGTTTAAAATACACTAGTTGTTAACAGTAAATATTAATGTTTAGAAAGATTGTTTGAGTTGTTCAGTAGAAATATTGCAAACATCATGTATGTTTTCTGTTTAATTATCCTTTTATCAATATTCTAATAGCAACAATAAAAGTTAAAAAGATATTAGTAGCTTTAATGCTTCTTTGTTTTACTATGATAGTTTGAGGTATGTTGATTGGTTGGCCGAGCAGTGCGGCCTACCTCCAGTGGAAGATTGGAGAAAAGCAGTGCTTGTAGCACATATTAAGAACAGAGCTGTCAAGCCTGAAACATACCGTGACGAATGGGATGACGACCACTTGGTTGAGCAAGCATACAAGTTTTTTGAGAAGTTAGTTTAACTATCTTGGTTTCTCTTTAGTTTTTCTCAGTAAATAATTACATGAAAACGAAGGTGTAGCCGGGATTTCCACCATGAGAGGTAGGAAAAAAATATCTACAATAAATACTTTATCTTTTAAATGAAACAAAAAAATCAACTTTTAATTAAGATTAATTGTTAATTCCTAAATTGATTGCAATTTTTTTTTTTCTGCAGTTTAAAGGGCCCATATAAGGAAATGCATGGATGCCGAGTGTTCACCTCCTAGGCCCTGGAATTCGAAGAAAAGGGCCGTGGTTCTCCGGCCTTGGTGTAACAATTGATGTTTTTGTCGAATTGTCTATCTCTGGTCCTTATTGGCTCCGCCATATATATATATATATTATATAATATATATATATATATATCCATTAGTAGATGTAATAAGTTGCAAGCTGTCCCCAAGTTTTAAGTGCCAGCATTCAGATTTTTAAGCATTGAGATTCAAATTACAAAACTAATAAATATTAGGAAGGTGATACGAGTATCCGCACTCCAGTATCCTCATTGTATCTGCATCTTAACTGTTATATTTTTGACAATCTGTGAGGAATTTTGTGAATCTAAAAACATGAACATTTTCTACGTAATTTTCTTTTCAAATGAGATCCATGATGACGTACTTTCGGACCCGTCGTCATGCAAGTATTTTTTTATATATGACACTGGATTACATCTGAAAATATTAATATCAAGTATTGTAAGTATTTATATCTATAAGATCAATTATTTTGTTAGAAGAAGGTTGACGCAGAGACTATTAGAGATTGTTGGTGGGAGGATACGGAGTTCCTACTACTTCATTAGAGGAAGGTTAACGCGGGAACGATTAGAAAACTGGAAAAGGGGATGATCATATCAAGTGCGCATGCAATATTTATATCTTATTTTGCAACTATAATATTTTATATCCAAGTATTTATACCTATGAAGGTTGACGTGGAGACGAGTGTGGAGATTGGGAAAGAGAACCATATAATTAGTGGGACCATAGTATAACTTTCCTATAATTAGTGGGGACTGTAGTACAACCTTCCTCTATTGTTGCTGCGGGTATAATACAGGTACTAGAGTGGGGGAATTGAAATAATTATTCTAAATATTAACCATGCTAGATGTCAAGGGTGCAGTCAGGATTTTCATCAGGCTAAGCAAAAGTTTATTATTAATGTTTTTGTTTGTTTTAATATTCATTTTTTTTATTAAAAGCTAAAATTCTCAACACACTCTTTTTCTTAAAATGGTGATCCTTTTATTTCTAAACGATTCGGTAATCAACTAATCATAAAAAGTATGAAGTTTCATAGTTAGCTAACCAACTAATGCACATGTTGCATGTCTTTTTGTAGATTTTTTTATTACATAAAGTCAGCTGATTAGAAAAAAATATATGTCATTGATAGTTCGAATTTGTTATTTTTGGACTAATTGTTGATTATCACTTTTAAAAATGATATAAGAATTCTAATCTAATTATTATATTATAGCTTGGGCATATATAATGCAACATCAAATAATGGTTTTCAACATCTTTGAGGTATCTACAACGCTATTTCCTTAAAATATGTATCTAAACGCACCTCAATATATAAGGGCAGGAATGTATGCCTAATGACTTGCCACATAGTGTATGGTTCCGTGTATGCAACAAAGGATCCGAATAATATGATTGATTATATTGATGCTGGTGAACTCTTTATTCCCCGACATTTTTATTAATATCCAAAGTTAATTACAAATTAGTACTTATACCCCGGTTTACCCGGTTTTTTCAAAAATGTTCAAACCGGCTACAACATGGCCGGTTTTCTTTTCTCAGAAGCCGGCCATAAAATGACCGGTTTTCTCATATATATATATATATATATATATATATATATTTTACACACAAACTATTTTCTTGTATATGATCTGCTTTGTGATTATGTAGTATAATTTTATTTTGTCATTATATTGTAATATTATTTTCTTGATTATTTTTCTGGGTACTTGTTTCACTCACACTGACTCAAATTATTTTGAGATGCGCCAATTGGTGTGCCTTTAATCTTTAAAGGACTTATTTTGTTATTTAAAACACTTATTCAATTTTTTTTTAATATTGTCTGTTTATATTTTATGTTCTACTATTGTTATTGTTGTAATATTTTCTGTTTAGCATTATCATGATAATTTATTTTATTTGGAAAATAAAAAAATAGCACCATAAAGGCACACATACAAAAGAACCGAAATATAGGATAATCCAAATATAGCAAATATAAATAGTATATCGAATATAAATAGTACAAACTAGCCACGATACTACTGAAACAGAGAGGGGGACCATCGCTCAGGCGGTACTGCATTTGCCCGGTGCTCGTGTGGCCATGCTCTATCTCTCGGGGTCTCCACACCAGCATCGGCGTAGCTGCGTTTCCGCTAGGCGGTATCCCATATGTAATCATCCCTAGAGACTGTCGAGACTGGCAGGGGTGTACTGAAGATAGATGCAGCGAGCCCAGTCCCAAAGTCAGGCTGAGTATGAGACCCGCTACCACTAGCCTCTCTATCATGTGGTATCTCTGTGCCATATCGGGGTACTGGCGATGCCGACATGAAACCCTCATCGTATATCCCGATCTCATCGAGACTGCACTAGAGGGACTCAACATCGGTAGTAATGGGCTCCTGAGGCGGTGGGTGTGGCGGCATCTCGACCGGATCCTGCAATCATACACATAATTTAGTAAATTTGACCTGAATGAAGAAATTTGTACAAACTTGACAGCTACCGAAGTATGACATACCTGAGTCTGAACCGGACGTCCATGCTCATCGTAGAATGCCGACCACCCAGCGTTGGACAATACCCAACAATGGTAGTCCCACTCTGGATACTCATCAGGAGAAGGTGGCATCTCATGTCCCATAATCGGGCTCGGATCAGGCTCGATCGGATCTATCTCACGCCAGTTGATGTTCTCTCCGGCGTCTCGTAGCATCATTATGAGCTTTCCACCATACCCGACATCCTCAACATAATTCACATTTTTCTTGAGGGTGCGGTACCCAATATGTCTCCAGTTCTTCTTTTCCATCAAGGCGATCCCATGCCCGCATTCCTTGATCGAGGACAAAAGCTGAAAAATAATTATTTTATCAGATCAAACCTTGATGACTATTCAGTTAGGGAAAAACTATGTAGTTTTAGGTGCATTACCTGGCGAACCCATTTGATGCAGTTGGGATGGTAACCATCATCGGTTTGACCCTGTCGCGGAGATGGGCACCGTAATCGCCCTGCAGATAGACAGTGGCCATTGCAGACCTGCATGTACCAAGTCTCGTACCTCAATAGGGGATGTCCCTGGGTCTGAAAGAACGTATATGACTCATGATAAAAGTCCAGATACTGGGGATCCTCCGCCGTACTGTAGTACTCTTGTAGATGGTTGCTCTAGTCCCAGTCCGTTCGCCCTTTGTGGCTCATCCTGTAAGGAACACATTAGTTGCAATACAAAGCTATCAAGTAATATGAGGTAGTTGATAATATGATACGGCTTACTTGTGCAGGTCTTTGATAGTGGACCTCGACAAAGATGGGTCTATGGGAATCAACGGCGCATGTCCAAGCTGACGGAGTACCCCATCTGGGTAGTGGTGCTCCACTATCCAGAAGTGTACGAGTGGACCTCTGTAGTACCACATCTCCCGCTTCTGCAGACAACTCCCCAGTAACAGCTCCTCCTCGTACAACTGCTCGTACGGTGCCCACTCAACAAGATTCGCAGCCAAACTCTGCAGTTCTGAACGGACTGGCCTGATCCCAATAGTACTACTGTGGGTCCAATCTATGTAGTGGTGGGAACCGTGCCTCTGCAAATCAGGACCCATAATCTCTACTAAGAGGCTTTGCACATCAAGCTCATCTTCTTTGTGCTTGACATGCTTAGCGACTTCATCTACAGTGGCGCCAGTTTTAGGTGTTTTAGGAATTGGTGTATTCAGAACGTATTATTTCTTTTCACGTCTTAAAACGATAGTCAAATTACAGAACCAATCAGTAAAATTGGATCAGTCTACATTGAGTTTTTCCTTTTCGAGTAAGGAACGTAATGAGAAAGACGTTTCTTTAGCCATATTCTACAATGTTAAAAGTAAAGATTTAGCTTTTGCTCATGTATATGTTTTATTACAATAATAAAACTCCCACTACAAATTTGTTATATACCCGATTTGTAGTTGGTCCAAGATCCCTATTTTTACTAAGACACAAGCCAACGTCGGTATCAACTTGGCCATTAGCTATTTTAGGTAAGCAACTCTTTGCTAATCACATCTCTATATGATTCTTGGTTTTGTTAAACATCGTATGTTATAACAAAACTCTGCCCCGAGCCCAAAATTGTTTTGGTAGTCTCGGTAAGTAACCTCATTCTACTTGATTCGATATGTCTGACATAACCCTCGACTACCAAAGGTAAAAGGCGACGCGTACTGAGTAGGGCCCGTCAACCAATGAACAATGGTTTGAGGATGATAGAGTAGGAAGGGCAGATTACTTAATTAAGGATTTGTATTTATGCTTAGCCTTGTAAGCAGTCAGGTCGTAATACAGACCATAGCTACTACCTATCTTTATAGGAGTAGTTTTGCGGTTATGATAAAGCGGTAAATCTAATTTACGCATTTCATATCAAAGCAGTAAATCTAATTTATTCAAAACTGTAAATCTAATTTACCAGTTCAGATATTCGTGAATAAGTCACGTATATTTCTACCAGTTCCTAATTCTTTATTTTGCAGCAGTTGTTTGTGTTCTGTTTTATGTTGTAAACCATATAAACAATTTATATGCATTTCATGTTTAAAACATTTAATCAGTTCAGAAAGCGTCAAGCAATTTCGTAACGTGACAAAGTTCCTTTTGGGCCAGTTATCATACAAGTAAAGGGGTTTCCAGGAAAGACAGGGAGTCACAAGGACTGCTTAAGTCCTTTCTTTCCTAGACATAACCTTCTTTAACTCTGTACGAATAACAGTTCTTACTTAGGTATTTTATTGCTTCATCACATTCTTAGATATACTTAACACATCCGAAGGATTTCTAAAGAAAGCGTAAAGAAAACATAAAATCACATTTTATCTTTCTTAGTCGGAAAACCAGACCAAGAAAATCACAAAGCATAAAGAAAGCTTAAAATCACATTTTTATCTTTCTTAGTCGGAAAACCGAACCAAGAAAATTAAATTTTATTCGGTTCAGACTTTAAGCTGCAAATTTAAGAATTCAAATTGATAAACTATTTATACATCTAGCACGTATATGGTACAATATTTTGGAAAATCAATCAGTAGGAGAGCCTGTGCTCTGATACCAACTGTTTGGAAAATCAATCGGTTCTAAGGGTGAAATTCCAATTTTGCCCTTTGAACCATAAGTCCAAAATTCAATTGATTCAATTTGGGCTTTTAATTTAAATTCTAAATTTAAATTAGGCCCAAATTCAAATGGGCTTTTGACCCAAAATAGTAATTCATAATTAATATTTATAATCCATTTATTATCAAGAGAGTCGTTAATATCAAAACGTTTACACCAAGGCCCTCGTGCAACCAAGTTGTTTTCAGATTTTCAAAGTCCAAACAGTCGATCCAAACCGTTAGATGTTCAATCTATATTAAAATCTGCTTGGAGACCAAATTTTACATTTTTTGGAATTTTTTTACTATTTATTAAGCCACTTTGAAAATTGTTGATCACATGGTCCAGAATTTGGTTGCACTGTTTTTACTGTTCACCCGGATCAGTAATTTTCAAAGTGGCTTAATAAATAGTAAAAAAATTCCAAAAAATGTAAAATTTGGTCTCCAAGTAGATTTTAATATAGATTGAACATCTAACGGTTTGGATCAACTGTTTGGACTTTGAAAATCCTTCAAACGACTTGGTTGCACGAGGGCCTTGGTGCAAACGTTTTGATATTCGCCACTATCTATTATCAATGTAATTATTCTGAATAATTATACAACGTGTCGTACACGCTTAAATTTAATCTGTTTAAGCTTGTCATCTCTATGACATTTATTTATAATTATAACATTTTATAATTAATTAATAATATAATTCTCAGATTACTTTCCTATTAGTGTGACTCGATAGGATCTGTGTTATGTTGGCAATAGAATTAAAACTCCTTTTAATTCTATAAATCATAAGCGTCATCTGGAATAATGCATTATGACTACCCAATTGACACATATGATCTTGTACAATACAATATCACAATCTAGTAAACAATTTACTCGTGTTAATTTTTTTGTCTCATAGTATCAGATCAGTTTCAAGGTAGGTGTGTGTCATTCTTGCAAACTTAATATTTTCTCGATCTTAAGTAGATTATCAAATATGATTAACTCTTTAATCATATCGCACACTGATAACCCTACTTCATCAAGAGGCCTAGTGATACCATCACCCGTAATGTATACGAGGGACAATAGTAGTCTTGGTGAACATCTCCCCTCCGCACAAGTCATGTATACAGAAATGTCATATGTATAGCTACTTTTTACGGATAGCGTTGAACAACACTCACGAATACACACTTTTCATGTAGGAAAGACGAATACGTCATACTTTAGAACTTAACATTGAATGAAACATTAATGACACGAACACAATTCCATTTAACGTTTCATTTAGGGTCTGTCAAATACCATGTTCTCTAACATGTATCTATGTGATTAAAATGACAACTCTTTGTCTATGGTTTGTAAAAGTTAACCATTATTTAATCCACATACTAACATTTGATTGGTCAATTAGTGTTCCTTGCTAATTACTACGGTTAGTGATTATTAAGAGTATTTATCATCTATATTATGGAGTTCTACAATTTCAAGTCATTAACTCGAAATGATTCATAAATGCGATAAATCTCAAGGAACAAAATGATAGCTTTGCTAATCATCTATTATATGAACAAAAAATATATAATAAAATTATTCTATGATTGATTTCTAGATTATTACACTAACAAAAATGGCCGGTTTACTGGAGAGAGAAAACCGGTAATTTTGTGGCCGGTTTGGATATTTTTGGAAAAACCCGGTAAATCGGAGTATAATTATTAATTTGTAATTAACTTTGGATATTAATAAAAATGTCGGCTTTATTCCTGCCCGTAGCCCTTCCCTTTGTTTTTTTTTTGAGGAAAACTCCTTTCAGTCTATTTTTGAACATTAAAGTTCTGCCCATTATAAAAAATTTGATCCGCTCCTTCGAAAAAAATGACAGGTTTATACTGTGGTCCCACCGCTCGGATATTTTCTTCTCTATCTTCCCTTTCCATTTTGTTCTATTTCCCAACCAAACCTCTTTGCAATTGCTCTGGAAAACTGAGGCTCAGTTAATCATGAGTAAGCAAAATTCAGATTTAAAGATAGGCAAAACCCATATCTAAACCAGTTATGATGGCGTTTTTCAAAATCCACTGGTAAGCGAAACAATTGCTAGGCCTATATCTTGGTGGCTGTGGATCTGCCACTGCTAGATGCATATTACCGGTTTTCAGACATTGTACATGTTCATCCCATGTGGAACAAACATTAACCCTATGTATGATAATCTATGTTACTCGGATACTTCATATTGGGCTCCGTACCCGTATCGGGTGCGTATCGGATACCGATACGCGCCCGATACGGCACCGATACGTATCCGATACGCCAGCTGGCGTATCGGCTTACGTGGCGTATCCTAAATCATCCGATACGGTCTCCGATACGTCTCTGACACTTCTGGATACGGCTCTGACACTGTTGGATAGTTTGGATACGGCTCTGACGCACTGAACCCAAGCATGCACCGCGTATGCACCATCAGCTGAGCTGAAGTCTGTACACCGCGCATGCACCATCAGCCAAAATTCACTTTTTTCAACGGCAAGCAAGAATCGAACCCTCGTACTCTTATCCAAAGTATACACCCCTTTACCACTACACCACTACATATTTGCTGTTAGAAGTTAGAATCTTTTATATTTAATAGATAATTCAAGACAGTTTGGCTAATAAGGCTAACGGACTAGGCTAATAAGTAGTCGCAGGAAGGTCAAGCCCAGTATATATAGCTGGCTATTGTATCTTAAAATATTCAGAATTTTTGATATTTAATTTATATATATAACTGTTGAATAAAAAATATAATTAAAATAATAAAAATAATATATATAATTGCCGTATCGTATCTTTGATTTTTTAAAATTGCCGTATCGCCGTATCCGTATCGTATCCGATACGATACCCGTACCCGTATCCATGCAACATAGATGATAATTGTGAGCAATGTATAACTTTATTTTGCATCTGAGAAATTCGATCGGGTACACATTTTGACAGGGTTGATTTTGATTCATGCAAAGCAAATATTATATACATGACTGTTTTGAACTATATTAGCCAACCTACACACACACATCCTTCAAAAATCTTGAAATCTCGGATTTTCTGTTCAAAAATTCAAAATTTGATATTTGCCCATCCAAATTCAAAAGAATAATTATTTTAGTACCCGCGCTACAGTACCCGCACTGTACCCGCACTTCCATAACTATAAGGTTGCGGTCCCCACAACTACCGATCTAACTAACAATGTTATCGGACCTTCCATTTTGAATTTCAAAATGTTCCTTTCTCTCCGTTTTTTTCTTTTTCAAAGGCTTTGGGTATTTTGAGACGATTTTAGGTCGATTTCGAAACTATAAGCGATTTCGTGTGGTTCTTACAAGTTTAATCGGTGATTTTGAAATATGATCAGTTAGATTAATATTGTTTCTTTTTTATTTTGTTTTTGTTTTGGTGAAGTAATAATGATATATCGTTTTGTTTCTATTTCATATACACAATCGTGTTTCAGTATTGCTGGATTTTGAGATGTTTGTGATAATTTGATTTGCTAAGATGATGTAATTATCTATTATGTGTTCAGATATAATACTTGTTAGTTCAGATATAAATACTTGATGTATTCAGATATAAATACTTGATAGTTTACATATAAATACTTGATGTGTTCAGAAATAAATACTTGATGTGTTCAGAAATAAATACTTGATGTGTTCAGATATAAATACTTGATAGTTCAGATATAAATACTTAATGTGTTCAGATATAAATACTTGGTAGTTCAGATATAAATACTTGATCTGTTCAGAAACAAAATTTATTTTAGTAAAGTGACAGTTACAATTTAAAGTTAAAAAAATTAATAACAACCAATTATTAAAAATAACGTGATATGGTTTAAATTATTTATTTGAAAAAAAATATATAACAAACTTCCAATGGACTAATTATTATATATGAATTCATATAAACCATAGAGAATACTAACATATTACAATTAGTGCAACATATATACATATTGCCTTTTGTACACATGCAATCCCATGTGATCTATAATAACATATACTCCTCAAGATCTAATACAATGTTTGTATAAACGTTATGTCCTTACCACTTAGTAACCATGTGATCAAGGTTTGGCCTAATTTTCGCAAAGTTGGGCTCATGTTGCCAAAACTCTTGGTTATGATCTAGTTTGGACCAAAATTTCATTCAAACTAGTTGTATTAGATCCAACATATAAAAAAGAGAGTGCCCATGTGATCCATGACATGATGCCTCTTGGTTAAAGGTCTCCAACATTTCAACTCCAATACTTTTTTAAGATTCTTATTCATCCAACGTAATATAGATATAAATACTTTAGTTCGTAAGTATAAATACCACACCCTTATAGTTATAAATACTTTGTTTCGTAAGTATAAATACCACAAGAATAGAGATATAAATATTACCCGCACATAAGCTAAGTCAACATTTTTTGTTGACAATTTTAGTGGTCCCCACATGCCGTTTGAGTGGTCCCCAAATGCGGGTACGAAGCAATGATTTTTCAAAAAAAGGTGCGGGTATGGTTATTTAAGGAAAATTCATATATCATATATGTAGTTCATTGTATAGATATAAATACTTGTCTTGTATAGATATAAATACTTCACAATGTTACTATTAATACTTGTAAAACAAAATTACAGTTTTGGAATGGTTGTGTGGTCCCCTAATGCGGGTACGACGCGAGAATTTTTCCGAAAAGGGTGTGGGTACGGTTATTTAAGGAAAATTCATATATCATATATGTAGTTCATTGTATAGATATAAATACTTGTCTTGTATAGATATAAATACTTCACAATGTTACTATTAATACTTGTGAACAAAATTACAGTTTTGGAACGGTTGCGGTCCCCACAAACAGTTATGGCAATTTCGGTGCGGGTACAGTGCGGGTACTCAACTGCGGGTACTCATATCAGCTTCCAATTCAAAATATCCCTCTTTTGAATTTTCTATTTCCAGTCAAATCAAATCATAACTCTCTCATCGGAAATCGACGACAAAATCTATATTTCGTTATATAGTTCAATTCTCAATTTCCAGAATTTGCTCAGAACTAAACGGAAATCTAAGATAACGTCCTTAGAGTATCTACATCCTTAGTACTATTAGAGTTTCTATTCTGATGTGACAGTTTCTAACATAGTTTGAGAGATGTGAGAGGGTTTATTATTTAGAAACTATGCAATAAAGTTCTTATTAAAAAACTTTTTATAAACTCCATGCTGATCAAATGATTGGCTCAAATTATTTCTACTTCTTAATTTGTTGCTGACGTGGCTTAATAGAAACTCTAAAATTAATTTCAGGAATGTGAGAGTTAGAAATTTTAGAGACCTTAGTTTCTAAAAAGAGATTAACAGTTATTTAGAAACTTATTTGAGTTACTGTGATGTAGATGCTCTTATTTGAATTGACTTTTATCTTTCAAGACCTGTAACCAAATATGAGACCTGAATATTTGACAGTGTGCATGTTTTTATTCTGAACTACAATCAGATATCATAATTTAATAGAGGAATTATTCATCATTATGTTTCATTAATTAAAGCGACAACTAGTTTCAATTTTTCTCGGCCGTTTCTTTCCCTCAGGCAATTCGAACTAAACAAATTCTCTCGCTTCTCTTCATGGAACGCCTCGTGCACACCAATCAGTCAATTCACAGGCACAGACAAGCCTAATAAATGACTTCCTTTGCTCCTCAGCCAATACCATCTCCTCTTCACCTCCGCCTCGCCGTCGTCGGCGCCGGTGCGGCAGGTCTTGTGGCGGCGCGCGAGCTCCGCCGTGAAGGCCACTGTGTGGTTGTCTTTGAGCGGGGAAATTCTGTTGGGGGCACCTGGGTCTATACCCCTGCTGTGGAATCTGACCCGCTCGGGCTCGACCCGGCCAGAAACATCGTCCATTCAAGCCTCTACCACTCTCTGCGCACAAACACTCCACGAGAATCCATGGGTTTTCTCAATTACCCATTCGTGCCACGCGGAGACGGTGATGCGCGCCGGTTCCCGGGCCATGAAGAGGTGCTGAGATACCTCACAAATTTTGCAGAGGAGTTCGGGCTCCTTGAATTAATACGATTCGGTACGGAGGTGGAGAGAGTGGAGAGGGAGGTCGATGGAAAGAGGTGGATTGTGAAATCGGGAGAGATGGGGAATGATGGTAAGAAAACTAGAGAAGTGTATGATGGTGTGGAGATTATGTTGAACAGTTCAAATCGATTGTTTGAACTTTAGAAATAGAGGAGAAGCTTTTAACTCTGTATTTTCTTCAAATCACTTATCTCTTTTTCTTTGTTAACAATTACATTATCAATTTGAAGAAAATATAGAGTTAAGAATTACAAAGAGATTATTATATTTAATGGAACATATTATAACTCCAAAAAATTACAAAAGAATTACAAAGGATTAACAAAATAGAACATATTATATTTCAAAATAATGGAACATTTTTTTTCATATTTTCATAAGTATAATTTTGATTGTTTTGATTAGGTTACAGTATTGATTGACCATAAATTAAGTTAGCTTGAGTAATTATATTTTCGTATGGTTGGAGTAATGAAATATAATGAATGGTAACAAATCATATATATCTATTGATTTGATTGAGATATAATACCTCTTGTTTCCATTGATTTTCTCCTTTTTCTATTAATTTTCTCTAATATCACATAACAATGCTTAGATTTGAATTTAATTATACAAAAATTACTTGCCTAATGTAATTTGGTAATCATGTATAGTTTTAGAGAATTTGTAACAACCGCATTTTGTTCATACTATTTGAAGACAAAAAGAACTCTCTTTCATCTAAGAAGAATTTTTCAAATTGATTAAAATATTTATACTTTACAGAACTGAAGATAAATAAAATGACAAGCTTCATCTTTCATGAGAATGGCATGGAACATCAAATAATGGTTTTCAACATCTTTGAGGTATCTACAACGCTATTTCCTTAAAATCTGTATCTAAACGCACCTCAATATATAATATAAGGGCAGGAATGTATGCCTAATGACTTGCCACATAGTGTATGGTTCCGTGTATGCAACAAAGGATCCGAATAATATGATTGATTATATCGATGCTGGTGAACTCTTTATTCCTGCCCGTACCCCTTCCTTTGTTTTTTTTATGAACATTAAAGTTCGGCACATTATAAAAACTTTAATCCGCTCCTTCGAAAAAAATGACAGGTTTATACTGCGGTCTCACCGCTCAGATCTTTTCTTCTCTATCTTCCTTTTCCATTTTATTCTATTTCCCAACCAAACCTCTTTGCAATTGCTCTGGAAAACAAACGCTCAGTTAATCAGGAGTAAGCAAAATTCAGATTTAGAGATAGACAAAACCCATATCTAAACCAGTTATGATGGCGTTTTTCAAAATCCACTAGTAAGCGAAACAGTTGCTAGGCCTACATCTTGGTGGCTGTGGATCTGCCACTGCTAGATGCATATTACCGGTTTTCAGACATTGTACATGTTCATCCCATGTGGAACAAACATTAACCCTACGTATGATAATTGTGAGCAATGTATAACTTTATTTTGCATCTGAGAAATTCGATCGGGTACACATTTTGATAGGGCTGATTTTGATTCATGCAAAGCCAATATTATATACATGACTGTTTTGAACTATATTAGCCAACCTACACACACACATATCCTTCAAAAATCTCGAAATCTCGTATTTTCTGTTCAAAAATTCAAAATTTGATATTTGCCCATCCAAACTCAAAATATCCTCTTTTGAATTTTCTATTTCCAGTCGAATCAAATCATAACTCTCTCATCGGAAATCGACGACAAAATCTATATTTCGTTATATAGTTCCATTCTCAATTTCCAGAATTTGCTCAGAACTAAACATAAATCTAAGATAACGTTAGAGCATCTACATTCTAATTCTAATTCTAATTCTAATCTAGTTTTAGGGATGTGGGAGAGTTTCTTATTTAGAAACTATGCAGTAAACTTTTTTATTAAGAAATTTTTTATAAACTCCATGCTGATCAAATAATTGGCTCAAATTATTTCTGCTTTTTAATTTGTTGCTGACGTGGCTTAAGAGAAACTCTAAAATTAATTTCAAGAATGTGAGAGTTAGAAATTTTAAAGACCTTAGTTTCTAAAAAGAGATTAACAGTTATTTAAAAACTCATTTGAGTTGCTGTGATGTAGATGCTCTTATCTGAACTGACTTTTATCTTTCAAGACCTGTAACCAGATATGAGACCTGAATATTTGACAGTGTGCATGTTTTTATTCTGAACTACAATCAGATATCATAATTTAATAGAGGAATTATTCATCATTCTGTTTCATTAATTAAAGCGACAACTAGTTTCAATCAGTACATGACTTAAAATTAACACAGCAAACTAGCAATGTTCTGCTTCAATCAGTACATGAAAATGTTTTAGCTCTTGTTTAGATGTTTAAAATTTTGGTATCTAATTTGAACAAGTTTAACTCTGGAAACTTCCAATCCTCTCAAATGTAGTTGTTGTTGGATGTATTCCAAATAATAGCTGAAGAGATGCACAGCTAAGCTTAGTACTATATAAATCCACACTCCAAGAAATGGCAAAGAGCAACTTCAGCTATTTCAAGTATTCAAATTGCATTTGTCCTTCTTTCACTAACATCTCTCTGCGTCTCTGTTCATAAATGTAAATCTTGCTGAAATTCAATTCAAAATTATACATGATTTGCATACGACAATAATTTATGCGGAAGTTAATTTTGCCAATGGTTTTACCGAACTTAGCATCTTGTAAAGAAGTTCTCATTAAACGAGTTCATTATTCAAAATATGTGATTTTCTGTGCCCAAATTTTTTAAGTTAGATAATTGTATTGTCCGTAGGACATAAATACGCCATATAAAATCCTTGGTATTTCAACCGGTTCCCGCGAGCTGACGTCACACCTTTCCCTTTCCTTTTTTTTATTTCAATTTTTCTCGGCCGTTTCCAACTTCAATTCCCTCAGGCAATTCGAACTGAACAAATCTATCACTTCTCTTCATCGAACGCCTCGTGTACACCAATCCATCAATTCACAGGCATAGATCAGCCCAACAAATGACTTCCTTCGCTTCTCGGCCAATACTATCTCCTCTTCACCTCCGCGTCGCCGTCGTCGGCGCCGGCGCGGCAGGTCTCGTGGCGGCGCGCGAGCTCCGCCGTGAAGGCCACGGAGTGGTTGTCTTTGAGCGGGGCAATTCGGTTGGGGGCATCTGGGTCTATACCTCTGCGGTGGAATCCGACCCGCTTGGGCTCGATCCGGGCAGAAACATCGTCCATTCAAGCCTCTACCACTCATTGCGCACAAACCTTCCGCGAGAATCCATGGGTTTTCTCGATTACCCATTCGTGCCACGCGGAGATGGTGATGCGCGCCGGTACCCGGGCCATGAAGAGGTGCTGAGATACCTCACAAATTTTGCAGAGGAGTTCGGGCTGCTTGAATTGATACGATTCGGTACGGAGGTGGAGAGAGTGGAGAGGGAGGTCGATGGAAAGAGGTGGATTGTGAAATCGGGAGAGATGGGGAATGATGGTAAGAAAACGAGGGAAGTGTACGATGGTGTGGTGGTTTGCAATGGGCATTATAATGAACCTCGCATTGCAGAGATTTCTGGTATTATTCCCTTTCTCTCTTTTTTTTTTCTGCATCTTATTAACCTCTGTGTTGCAAAGATTTGATTTTTTAGTTTGTATTAGAGGCGCAGTATGCTTTCTCTAAATCATCAATTGGCAAGGACCCTGCGATACATTAAGGGTGAAAATTGGGTGTGTATCTGTAAATGCTTGACTAGTTGGAATAGATTATGTCAAAATGTAAAGAACAAAAAGAAGAAAAAGAAGAAAAAGAAGAAAAAGAAGAAAAAATGAAATTTATTTTTTTTAATTGGCGGCTCATAGTTGATATATGTCATATCTGGCATTATGTTTGCAAATTATACTCCAAAAACTGAAAAAGTGCGGTGGAAGTATTTACTCCATTCAAAATGACAACTTAACCTCTAATTCCCATGAGCCTTTTCTTCCTCCTCTTTCTTGATGTGCAAATTGAATTAAAATAAAGTAAAGCCATTATGGTGTCAGGATCAAAATCATATAAAGCAATCTTGAGGTGTTTTAGTTGCATTTTTATATAGGTGGGGGAGTGGCTTTGACATTTTTGTGATTGTTTTATTTATCCTTGATTTTACAATTTGGGTTCTTATGAAATTGCAAATGTTGGGCTAATATGGTTGAGGATCTTTTCAACGCGTGAATAAAAAAAAAACAAGAATTGATGGCTGAATGTACTGAAATATGGATTTATTCAGGCATTAAGGCATGGCCAGGGAAGCAAATGCATAGCCACAATTACCGTGTGCCAGAGCCATTTATTGACCAGGTATGTCTATAAATTCAATCTCATGTCAATTATGCATCTTGGTACTGGTTGGTACATACTGGTGCCATTGATTTTTGTCTCTGTAACTTGTCGTCATACAGGTCGTAATAATCATTGGAAATGCTCCTAGTGCAGTAGATATATCAAGAGATTTGGCACGACTTGCTAAGGAGGTCCACATTGCTAGTCGTTCCACAACTGGTACTGTACCTTCAAAGGTCCCAAGCTATGAAAACATGTGGTTTCATTCTAGGGTAAAGACCTTTCTATCCTGATTAACCCTTTGTGAATCCATTATGTTTTACCTATACTTGAGTAACCAGAAAATATTACATTTTCTGCTAAGCAGGATGGTACCCCAAATACCCCTTCTGCCTCTTTCTCCCTGTGTGGATTTGGAAAAGAAGAATATTTTGGGGTATGGAAAAAGGGATTTAGGGAAGAACGCGGGGCTGGGGTGGCAGGGGTACTTTATATTGAGGTTTTGGAAAGGTGCTTGACAAACTTCTTGTCAATAAACCAATTTATAGAAAAATTAATCCCTATTTTCAATACAAATTTTGTGAGATTAACTCCAGATTGAGAGAGCAGAAGCAGATGGTTCTGTTATGTTTCACGATGGAAGTTTGGTTTATGCTGATGTCATCATCCACTGTACTGGGTAAGCATCCATACTCATACTGTTATAATCTAACTTTAAGATTCTTTTACAATGAACCACCATAGCCTGAACGCACATAACAAATATCCTTTGGGAACATAATTTAAGGCTTTATTTTAGACAGAGTTGTGTGTAATTTGAGTTTGATTTATGAATTATAACATTTAATGTTTTTAGTTATGTGTCCGAGCTCTCATTGTGATTGCTATCATTGTTTCGTATTTGTAATTTACCAGTTTGCAGAGGGATGGGGGCAAGTCAAGTAAAATATCACAATATGCAGTGGTTAAATGAAAAAACTTAAAACATGTTGGGAGTCAATTAGAAATATCATTGTTCATATTTCAGAAGAAGTTTTTTATCCTACCATATCCGTGTCTTTGTTTTTTCTCTTAGAGACAATTTAAAATTTTTCTTGCTATGCTTATCTGATGGACATCTTTGTCCTTTGTTTTAATATGACTGAACTAGTTACAAGTACCATTTTCCTTTCCTGGAGACAAATGGAGTTTTGACTGTGGATGATAACTGTGTTGACCCACTGTACAAGCATGTTTTTCTGCCGCAACTTGCTCCTTCTCTTTCATTCATTGGTATACCTTCGAAGGTTAGTGTAGGCATACATCTTCTCTTTAGGTGATTAGAAAAATGTACGTACGTGCATCATGACATCCCCCTTTCGATATTTGGGCATTTGAAGTTCATTATTGCTGTTGTTCTATATTTTCTTTAAATTGTTACAAGAAAATTGCTGGGAATTTCTAAAAATTGATTACACAAGAAGGCGTTCTTTTCAATCACTTTCTTTTGGATAAGTTAAATATGTTTTATTGGAAATTCCTTATTTGGATCTTTTGTTGATATGAAAGCATAACATGAGAGATTAGAATACCAAGTAAATCTTAGTCCAAAATTTAGACACTGTTGTTGTGGAAACTTGACTTATTTTTCTCTTTCACTGAAGCTAACAACAAATCCATAATGAGACAAACAACTAACTTTAAGCATCAAATTCAACATATGTATCTGAAGTGACCAAATTGACAATTCTTTATCAATAGTTAATTAAGTCTAGTTGACTTTTGTACGAAAGCAATACTAATTCATTTATAGGTGATTCCTTTTCCAATGCTTGAACTTCAAAGCAAATGGTTGGCTGGTACTTTGTCGGGTCGAATTGAACTACCATCAGAAGAAGAGATGATTAAAGATGTGAAAGCAGATTACGAAATGGTGGAGATGAGAGGATGGCCCAAGAGATATACCCACAACTTAGATTTTCATCATGTACAAAAATAGAACCTCATCAAATTCTGCATTAGATTTATAGGAATATATTTGAGGTTATTTACCAATTAATACAACGGCGTGGTAGGAAATGTCAAAAAATTTCAGTTTTTAACTTAATCAGACAAGAAGTTTCTTTTACAATCAACCCTGGCAGTCACGAACAGCCTGTTGTTTCCTATCTTAAATATGGAATGCTATTAAGTAATAGGCTCTAATTTGTCATATATCCTGAACCAAACACATATTCAAACATGGTAACTGATCCAAGAAAAGGCATAGTTGTGTTTAAAAATACACTAGTTGTTAACAATAAATATTAATGTTTACAAAGATTGTTTGAGGTTGTTCAGTAGAAATATTGCAAACATCATGTATGTTTTCTGTTTAATTATCCTTTTATCAATATTCTAATAGCAACAATAAAAGTTAAAAAGATATTAGTAGATTTAATGCTTCTTTGTTTTACTATGATAGTTTGAGTATGTTGATTGGTTGGCCGAGCAGTGCGGCCTACCTCCAGTGGAAGATTGGAGAAAAGCGGTGCTTGTAGCACATTTTAAGAACAGAACTGTCAAGCCTGAAACATACCGTGACGAATGGGATGACGACCACTTGGTTGAGCAAGCATACAAGTTTTTTGAGAAGTTAGTTTAACTATCTTGGTTTCTCTTTAGTTTTTCTCAGTAAATAATTACATGAAAATCAAGGGTGTAGCCAGGATTTCCACCATGAGAGGTAGGAAAAAAATCTACAACAAATATTTTATCTTTTAAATGAAACAAAAAAAATCAACTTTTTAATTAAGATTTAATTGTTAATTCCTAAATTGATTGAAGTTTTTTTTCCTGCAGTTTAAAGGGCTCATATAGGGAAACGCATGGATGCCGAGTGTTCACCTCCTAGCCACCGGAATTCGAAGAAAAGGGCCGTGGTTCTCCGGCCTTGGTCCTTATTGACTCCGCCCATGCATGCAAACATCTATATCCATTAGTAGATGTAATAAGTTGCAAGCTGTCCCCAAGTTTTATAGTGCCAGCATTCAGATTCTTAAGCATTGAGATTCAAATTACAAAATTAATAAATATTAACCATGCTAGATATCAAGGGTGCAGTCAGGATTTTCATCAGGGTAAGCAAAAGTTTATTATTAATGTTTTTATTTGTTTTAATTCATTTTTTTTATTAAAAGCTAAAATTCTCAACACACTCTTTTTCTTAAAATGGCGATCCTTTTATTTCTAAACGATTCGGTAATCAACTAATCATAAAAAGTATGAAGTTTCGTAGTTAGCTAATCAACTAATGCACATGTTGCATGTCTTTTTGTAGATTTTTTTATTACATAAAGTCAGCTGATTAGAAAAAAATATGTTATTGATAGTTCGAATTTGTTATTTTTGGACTAATTGTTGATCATCACGTTTAAAAATGATATTAAGAAATTCTAATTTAATCATTATATTAAAGCTTGGGTACATATAATGCAACATCAAATAATGGTTTTCAACATCTTTGAGGTATCTACAACGCTATTTCCTTAAAATCTGTATCTAAACGCACCTCAATATAAGAGAGCAGCTTGGGTCCAATGGGTTTTGGGACCGTCCGATCTGCTTTAAGATTCTTGCGCATGAATTTTAAAGCATACGCGAAAGTTGTGGGCACGAATCTTAAAACAGATCGGATGGTTATCGAATCTATCGAACTCACTTTGAGTCCAATGGGCATCGGACCCAAATTGACCTCCAATATATAAGGGCAGGATGTATGCCTAATGACTTGCCACATAGTGTATGGTTCCGTGTATGCAACAAAGGATCCGAATAATATGATTGATTATATTGATGCTGGTGAGCTCTTTATTCCTGCCCGTACCCCTTTGTTTTCTTATTTTTGAGGGAAACCCTTTTCAGTCTATTTTTGAACATTATAAGTTCGGCCCATTATAAAAAAATTGATCCGCTCCTTCGAAAACAATGACAGGTTTATACTGTGGTCCCATCGCTCAGATCTTTTCTTTTCTATCTTCCCTTTCCATTTTGTTCTATTTCCCAACCAAAATCTGCCACTGCTAGATGCATATTACCGTTTTTCAGACATTGTACATGTTCATCCCATGTGGAACAAACATTAACCCTACGTATGATAGTTGTGAGCAATGTATAACTTTATTTTGCATCTGAGAAATTCGATCGGGTACACATTTTGACAGGGCTAATTTTGATTCATGCAAAACAAATATTATATACATGACTCATGACTGTTTTGAACTATATTAGCCAACCTACACACACAAACACATCCGTCAAAAATCTTGAAATCTCGTATTTTCTGTTCAAAAATTCAAAATTTGATATATGCCCATCCAAACTCAAAATCATAACTCCCTCATCGGAAATCGACGACAAATCTATATTTCGTTATATAGTTCAATTCTCAATTTCCAGAATTTGCTCATAATTAAACAAAAATCTAAGAAAATGTCCTTAGAGCATCTACATCCATAGTACTATTAGAGTTTCTAATCTGACGTGACAGCTTCTAATCTAGTTTCAGTGATGTGGAAGAGTTTCTTATTTAGAAACTATGCAGTAAAGTTTCTTATTAAGAAACTTTTTATGAACTCCATGCTGATCAAATGATTGGCTCAAATTATTTCTGTTTTTTTAATTTGTTGCTGACGTGGCTAAATAGAAATTCTAAAATTGAGTTAGAAATTTTAGAGATCTTAGTTTCTAAAAAGAGCTTAACAGTTATTTAAAACTCATTTGAGTTGCTGTGATGTAGATGCTCTTATCTGAACTGACTTTTATCTTTCAAGACCTGTAACCAAATATGAGACCTGAATATTTGACAGTGTGCATGTTTTTATTCTGAACTACAATGAGATATCATAATTTAATAGAGGAAAAATATTCATCATTCTGTTTCATTAATTAAAGCGACAACTAGAATCAGTACATGACTTAAAATTAACACAGCAAACTAGCAATGTTCTGCTTCAATCAGTACATGAAAATGTTTTAGCTCTTGTTTAGATGTTTAGAATTTTGGTATCTAATTTGAACAAGTTTAACTCTGGAAACTTCCAATCCTCTCAAATGTAGTTGTTGTTGGATGTATTCCAAATAATAGCTGAAGAGATGCACAGCTAAGCTTAATATTATATAAATCCACACTCCAAGAAATGGCAAAGAGCAACTTGAGCTATTTCAAGTATTCAAATTGCATTTGTCCTTCTTTCACTATCATCTCTCTGCGTCTCTATTCATAAATGTAAATATTGCTGAAATTCAATTCAAAATTTTTGAGAAAAAATATGGGTCTAGTCCGTATTTTCATTGATAAGATTGTCTATTACAAAAGTTTTGTAATGCATAATAATTCAATTCAAAATTATACATGATTTGCATACGACAATGATTTATGTTGAAGTTAATTTTGCCAATGGTTTTGCCGAACTTGCATCTTGTAAATGAGTTCTCATTAAACGAGTTCATTATTAAAATTATGTGATTTTCTGTGACCAAACTTTTTAAGTTAGATAATTGTATTGTCCGTAGGACATAAATACGCCATATAAAATCCTTGGTATTTCAACCGGTTCCCGCGAGCTGACGTCACACCTTTCCCTTTCCTTTTTTATTTCAATTTTTGTCGGCCGTTTCCAACTTTAGTTCCCTCAGGCAATTCGAACCAAACAAATTCTCTCACTTCTCTTCATCGAACGCCTCGTGTACACCAATCCATCAATTCACAGGCATAGATCAGCCCAACAAATGACTTCCTTCGCTTCTCGGCCAATACTATCTCCTCTTCACCTCCGCGTCGCCGTCGTCGGCGCCGGCGCGGCAGGTCTCGTGGCGGCCCGCGAGCTCCGCCGTGAAGGCCACGGAGTGGTTGTCTTTGAGCGGGGCAATTCGGTTGGGGGCACCTGGGTCTATACCTCTGCGGTGGAATCCGACCCGCTCGGGCTCGATCCGGGCAGAAACATAGTCCATTCAAGCCTCTACCACTCACTGCGCACAAACCTTCCGCGAGAATCCATGGGTTTTCTCGATTACCCATTCGTACCACGAGGCGGCGGGGATGCACGCCGGTTCCCGGGCCATGAAGAGGTGCTGAGATACCTGGAGAATTTCGCAGAGGAGTTCGGGCTGCTTGAGTTAATACAGTTCGGTACGGAGGTGGAGAGAGTGGAGAGGGAGGTCGATGGTAAGAGGTGGATTGTGAAATCGGGAGAGATGGGCAAAGATGGTAAGAAAACGAGAGAAGTGTATGATGGTGTGGTGGTTTGCAATGGGCATTATACTGAACCTCGCATTGCAGAGATTTCTGGTATTATTCCCTTTCTCTTTTTTTTTTTCTGCATCTTATTAACCTCTGTGTTGCAAAGATTTGATTTTTTAGTTTGTATTAGAGGCCTGGTATGCTTTCTCTAAATCATCAATTGGCAAGTACCCTGCGATACATTAAGGGCGAAATTGGGTGTGTATCTGTAAATGCTTGACTTGTTGGAATAGTGTTATTTAAAAAATGGAAAGAAGAAAAAGAAGAATAAAAGAAGATTATTTTTTTTTATTTCAAAGGTGCCAGCTCATAATTGATATATTTCATAATGATATCTGGCATTATGTGTGCAAATTATACTCCAAAAACTGGAAATTGCAATGAAAGTATGTACTCCATTCAAATTGACAAATTTACCTCTTATTCCCGAGAGCCATTTCTTCCTCCCCTCTCTTGATGTGCAAATTGAATTAATACAATGTACAGCCATTATGGTGTTGGGATCAAAATCATATAAAGCAATCTTGAGTTAGCTTAGTTGAGTTGACATAAAGAAGGGGGAGTGGCTTTGACATTTTTGTGTTTGTTTTATTGAGTGAGGCTAAGGTACTATGCATAGCACGGATTGGGTCCGTGCTACGGCTCAATATTTGAGTTTTCAAAATCCTAACGGTCGATCCAAACCGTTCAACATGATTATAAAATGAATATGTACTTGCAAACCAAATTTTACATTTTTTTTATTTCTTTTACTATTTTTTAGATAGGTAGAAAATCACTGTTTTTGGATGGTCTAGAATTTTCAGATCAAGTGATTTTCTACCTATCTATAAAAATAGTAAAAAAATTTGAAAAAATGTAAAATTTGGTTTGCAAGTACATATTCATTTTATAATATGTTGAACGGTCGGATCGACCGTTAGGATTTTGAAAACTCAAATATTAACCATAGCACGGACCCAACTGTGCTATGCATAGTACCGTAGCCTGACTCTGTTTTATTTATCCTTCAATTTACAATTGGGGTTCAATTATTCAGGCATTGAGGCATGGCCAGGGAAGCAAATGCATAGCCACAATTACCGCGAGCCAGAGCCATTTCTTGACCAGGCATGTCTATAAATTCAACTTTATGTCAACCATACATCTTGGTACCAGCAAATACTGGCCAAAACGAGTCTTGGTACTGGCTTGTACCTACTGGTGCCATTGAGAGTTTTGTCTCCTAAACTCATTGTGGTACAGGTCGTAATAATCATTGGAAGTTCTGCTAGTGCAGTAGATATTTCAAGGGATGTGGCACGATTTGCTAAGGAGGTCCACATTGCTAGTCGTTCTACAACGGGTACCATACCTTGCAAGGTCCCAAGCTATGAAAACATGTGGTTTCATTCTAGGGTAAAGACCTTTTTATTCTGGTGAGTAAATTCTTAAGGATTTCATGGACAATTTACTGATTAACCCTTCGTGAATCCATTATGTTGTATGTATCCTTGAGTGACCAGATAGTATCACATTTCTGCTAAGAAGGATGGTACCCCATATACACCTTCTCCCTCTTTCTCACTGTATGGATTTGTAAAAAGGAGGATATTTGGGGTATGTAAAAAAAATCTTAGGGAAAAAAGCGAGGAGGCGGGGATACTTTATATTAAGGTTTTGAAAAGGTGCCTGACAAACTTCTTCTCAGTTAACCAATTTATAGAAAGATTAATCCTGATTTGCAATATAAATTTTGTGAGATTAACTCCAGATTGAGAGAGCTGAAGCAGATGGTTCTGTTGTGTTTTGTGATGGAAGTTTGGTTTATGCTGATGTCATCATGCATTGTACTGGGTAAGCACCCAAACTCATACTGTTATAATCTAACTTTCATTACAATGAACCACCACATCCTGAAAATACATAAAAAAATACTTGGGAGAGCATAATTTAAGGCTTTATTTTAGATAGAGTTGCGTATAATCTGATTTTGATTGATGAATTATAACATTAATGTTTTTATTTACGTATTTGAGCTCTCATTGTGATTGCTATCGTTGTTTCATATTTTGTAATCTACCAGTTTGCAGAGGGATGGGGGCAAGTCAAATAGAAATATTACAATATGCAGTGGTTAACTGAAAAAACTTGAAATCTGTTGGGGTTCTCCTGTTTTTTCATTTTTTTTGTATTATTCATCATATTTAAGCATAAGAAATGTTTTGTCCTATGATATATTCTTGTCCTAGAGACAATTTAAAAGTTTCCTGCCATGCTTGTCTGATGGGCATCTTTGTCTATTGTTTTAATATGACTGAACTAGTTACAAGTACCATTTTCCATTCCTGGATACAAATGGAGTTCTGACTGTGGATGACAATTGTGTTGGCCCACTGTACAAGCATGTTTTTCTGCCGCAACTTGCTCCTTCTCTTTCATTCATAGGTTTACCTTGGAAGGTTAGTACTGGGAATTTCCAAAAATTGATAATACAAGTAGGACTTCTTTTTCACTCACTGTTTTATTGGAAGTTTCCTTATTTGAAAGGGATCTTTTATTGATGTAAAAACATAAATCTCGAGACTAGAATACCAAGTAAATCTCAGTCCAAATTTAGACACTGTTGTTAAGGAATCTTGACTGACTTTTCTCTTTTACTGAAGCTAACAACAAAACCATAATAAGACAACCAACTGACTTTTAGCACCAAATTCAACATTTGTATCTGAAGGGACCAAATTGACAATTCCTTATCAACAGGTAATTAAGTCTAGTTGACTTTTGTACTAAAGCAAATACTTATTACTTTATAGGTGATTCCTTTTCCATTGCTTGAACTTCAAAGCAAATGGGTGGCAGGTATTTTGTCGGGTCGAATTGAACTACCATCAGAAGAAGAGATGATTAAAGATGTGAAAACTGATTATGAAAAGGTGGAGATGAAAGGATGGCCCAAGAGATATACCCATAACTTCTCAGATTTTCAGGTACCTCTCCATGTATAAAAATGATACCTCATCATTTTTCTTATAGATCTAGTAGGAACATCTTTGAGGTTATTTACCAATTAATACAATGGCATGCTATGAGATATAAAAAAAAAAAAATCAGTTTTTTACTAAATCAGATGAGAACTTTCTTTTGCAAACAACCTGGCAGTCACGAACAGCCTCAGCAGGGGCAAATCTATGTATAGCCTAGGGGATGCTCAACCACCCCTATGATTTCAAATTTCTTAATCATGTATATTGCAATTTAATTGAATTTTTATTTTTCTAGTTTTTTATATAGCTCATCTGTTCTCATAAATTATCATATGTGTACTTGTAGTCTAGTCGTTAGAATTCTAATTTGTTATTGGGGAGACTTGGGTTAAAGCTTCGGCCATGCATTATGCATTTTAAATTTTAGTCCCTCCTATCTAAATTTTCTAGTTCCGCCTCTGAGCCTCTGGTTTCCTTTCATAAATATGGAATGCTATCAAATAATGGGCTTTAATTTGTTATAATATCCTGAACCAAGCACATATTAATACATGGCAATTGGTCCAAGAAAAACCATAGTTGTGTTTAGAAGTGCACTAGTTGTTGTTAAGCATAAATATTAATGTTTAGGTGGTGTAGACAGGAACAAAGATTGTTTGGGGTTGTTCAGTAGAAATATTGCAAACATCATGTATGTTTTCTGTTGAATTGTCCTTCTATCAATATCCTAATAGCAATGATAAAGAAGTAAAAAATATTAGTAGCTTTACTGTTTCCTCATTTTACTATGATAGTTTGAGTATGATGATTGGTTGGCCGAGCAGTGTGGCCTACCACCTGTGGAAGATTGGAGGAAAGAGATGTATGTAGCAACAAGTAAGAACAGAGCTGACAAACCTGAAACATACCGTGACGAATGGGATGATGACCATTTGGTTGAGAAAGCATACAAGTTTTTTGAGAAGTTAGTGTAACAATCTTGACTTTTCTTTAGTTTTTCTCTGTCAATAATTATATGCAAACATTTATTAATATTGGTTGGATGTAATAAGTTGCAAGCTGTCTCCAAGTTTTATAGTGCTAGCATTCATATAATTTTACATCTTGTTTTGTATATTTCTAGATTGTTTAGCATTGATATTTAAATTACAAAATCAATAAATATTATCCATGCCAGATGGATTTTACCGGTTTTCTGATCTCGAACATGTCCATCAATATTTGTTTGATAATTATCAGCTACTATTTGTAATCTGAGCTTGATAAAGCATATCAACATCTATAAAATTGAAAAATAGGAGCAGATATGATTTTTTGTTGTTTAGATACATTGTATATTAAAATTTAATGTAATTAAGAATTATTTAGTCATTAATCAAATACCAATAAAATTAAATGGTTAAGTTTTTAGATTGCTAGACCGACCGGTTTTAAAATTGTAGCCAATTTGATTCAAGGCTTACATAAATCATAAAAGAAAATATCTCTTATTTCAAAATTGAGAATTTTGATAAAAGTTATGTTAGTTGTTACATTTGTCAAAAAAAAAAAATTGCCATCAATATAAAATATCACTGTTATGAAATAATAATATTAGACATTTCACCTTCTCCACCTCATCCACTTTCTATTAGATTTAATTTTGGAGTAGAACTAGGGTGAGCTGTGCTCACCAAGCTTTTTGGTGAGCACACCTTCAAAAACCGCATTTACAAAGTTCAAATAGTCGATTCGACTCTTCCAACGTGTTCTTCATATTAAAATGTGCTTGGAGACCAAATTTTACATTTTTTGGAAATTTTTTACTATTTTTTCAGTGCATTTGAAAATCAGTGTTTTTTGAATTTTTTTTTTTATTTAATGAAAAGCTGTGATTTTCAAATGCACTGAAAAAATAGTAAAAAATTTCCAAAAAATGTAAAATTTGGTCTCCAAGCACATTTTAATATGAAGAACACGTTGGAAGAGTCGAATCGACTATTTGAACTTTGTAAATGCGGTTTTTGGAGGTGTGCTCACCAAAAGGCTTGGTGAGCACAGCTCACCCTAGTTCTACTCTTAATTTTGTATTAACTATTTTGTTAATTGTATGACTTTTCATTTGCTTTCTCTAGCTCTATATATAGAGGTTTTGTAAGTGATTGATGTTGATATATATATGGAGATAATATAGAATAAGATTTAGCATCTCTCAAGTTTTGTTTTGTTTTGTTTTATAATACGTTATCAGCACGAGTTTGCTCTAATCAAATTGCGACGGGATTTCGTAGAAGCACACCTAGAAGGTATTCTTTAGATTACATTTCATTAACATTACTGTTAGTAATAATATTTATTTATTGGATGAAATTTTCTTATTTTATATTTAATGAGATTAATATTTTCATTCTTTGAAGAGAATGATAAAACAAGTACATGATAATGGCCAGAAGCTTTTGTACATACTATAGCTAGAAGCTTTTTCTAAGAGAACCTGAAGTTCTTAATCATAATCTTTTATACAAGAGAACCTGAAGTTCTTAGCCAAAAAAAAAAAAAAAAAAAAATCTTAATCAAAATCTTCTCTGTTTGTTACGGTTGCATATTTTTTTTTTCTTCTCTGTTTGCGTACATCCTGTGGCTCATTAAAAACTGCGTATTCTTTTTACTTCTTCCTTTGTTTGTAACAATGTACAGTTGTGTTCTGTTATTATTTGAACCAGAAGTTCTTAATAAAAAAAAAAGAAAAAGAAAAAAAAGGACCAGAAGTTCTTATATGAACCAGAAAGTTATTGATATTTATGATAACCGGAAGTTATCAAATCAATAAAATGTCTCCAATATTTAATTCTCTTAATAACCTGAAGTTATTAAGATTCTTTTTCTTCAATCGTTTATTTTTTTTTATTTTTTTTTATATATATCTAACACAAATGCATATTTAATTAAATTTGTTAATAATAGTAGCATTTTTTTTATTTTGTAGTCCTTATGGCAAACCTTACAAAACTTGAGTTCACTGCCCTTGATATTTCGGGCAAGAATTATCTCCCGTGGACTCTCGATGCTGAGATCCACCTTACCGCAAATAATCTTGGAGAAACAATAAAAGCTGAAAATAATACCTCCCAGCAGGAGAAAGCTAAAGCAATGATATTTCTCCGTCATCATCTCCATGAGGATTTAAAAACTGAATACTTAACGGTGAAAGATCCGTTAGAACTATGGACAAATTTAAAAGAAAGATATGACCATAAAAAACAAGTACTCCTCCCAAAAGCTCGTTATGAATGTATTCATTTAAGGTTACAAGATTTTAAATCTGTGAGTGAGTATAATTCCGCAATGTTTCGCATAACTTCTGAATTAAAATTATGCGAAGAAAAGATTACTGATGAAGACATGCTAGAGAAAACATTCTCTACATTTCATGCTTCGAATTTGCTCTTGCAGCAGCAATATCGAGAACGTGGTTTTAAAAAATATTCAGAATTGATATCATGTCTTCTTGTTGCGGAACAAAATAACAAGCTTTTGATGAGAAATCATCAGTCACGACCCACTGGTTCTAGTCCATTCCCTGAAGCGAATGCGACATCATTCCCTGGAGAGAAAATAACATCATTTAAAGGAGGTCGTGGAAGAGGACGTGGTCGCGGCCCCCGAGGAGGTCGTGGACGTGGTCGCAATAATGTTTGGCGACGTGATGGTCATAATCCTAAATCAAATGAAAATAATGCGGGGAGATATGAAAAGGGAAATAACTCATCATCTTCTAAGAAATCTGAAAATATTTGCTATAGATGTGGTATGGCAAACCATTGGTCACGCACATGTCGTACTCCTAAACATTGAGTCGAACTCTACCAAGCATCTATCAAGAAAAAGGGACAAGCAGTAGAAACAAATTTCATTGAAAATGACCCCAATGATTTGCTTATGGATACACACCTAGATGTTTCTGATTTCTTTGAAAATGTTGATGAAGAAATTAATATTGTGAAATAGTTTTAGTTTCTTTTGTTTTAGTCTTTATAATAAGTTTAGTTTTTATTTTTATGTTGTAAGTCGATGTTTCTCATCTTTATAATAAGTTTAGTTTTATTTATATGTTGTAAGTCGATGTTTCTCATGAAATAAAATTAGTTTCCTTTTATTTAATCTTATACATTTTCTTTTATGTTCAAAGGAAAAAGAATATGATTGGAGACTCCAAAAGAGCTATGGTAAATATTAGAGATGAATGTCTAGTAGACAGTGGAACAACAAACACAATACTAAAAAGCAAAAAATATTTTTCTCTATTGTCTTCTGCAAAGACACATGTTAATACAATTTCTGGTATTAGTAATTTAATTGAGGGCTCCGAAAGAGCTTGTATCTTGTTACCTGAAGGAACAAAATTAATTATAAATGATGCATTATACTCTAGTAAATCCAGAAGAAATTTACTAAGTTTTAAAGATATTCGACGTAATGGTTATCATCTTGAAACTATGACTGAAAATAATATTGAGTATCTCCAAATTACATCTATTGAATATGGCCAGAAGATCATATTGGAAAAGCTGGAAGCTTTATCCTCTGGATTATATTGTACGAACATTAATCCAATAGAATCAAATATGGTAAGTAACCAGAAGTTACTTGACACAAAGATGTTCACTCTGTGGCATGACAGATTAGGTCATCCAGGTAACATTATGATGAGGAGAATAATTAAAAGTGCAAATGGGCATCCCCTAAATGACCTGAAAATAATATTATCAAAAGATTTATCATGTGCAGCATGTTCTCTTGGAAAACTGATAATTAGGCCATCTAAAAATAAAATTGAAAATGAATCTCCTTCATTTTTGGAAAGAATTCAAGGAGATATTTGTGGGTCTATTTCTCCTCCATGTGGACCATTTAGATATTTTATGGTTTTAATTGTTGCATCAACTCGATGGTCACATGTTTGCCTATTAGCCACAAGAAATGTTGCATTTGCTAGGCTATTAGCAAAATAATCTAATTGAGAGCAAATTTTTCGGATTATCAAATTAAGAGTATCCGGCTTGATAATGCAGGAGAGTTTACATCTCAATCATTTAATGATTATTGTATGTCAATTGGGATTAAGGTAGAGCATCCAGTGGCTCATGTACATACACAAAATGGTTTAGCTGAATCATTAATTAAAAGATTGCAACTGATTGTTAGACCATTACTTATGAAATGTAATCTACCATCTTCTGCATGGGGACATGCCATTTTACATGCTGCTGCACTTATTAGATTAAGACCAACTGCATATCATAAATTTTCTCCATTACAATTGGTCTCTGGAAGAGAACCAAACTTATCCCATCTTAAAATTTTTGGTTGTGCTGTGTATGTTCCAATTTCTCCACCACAACGTACAAAAATGGGACCACAAAAAAGATTGGGAATTTATATTGGTTTTAACTCTCCATCAATAATTAAATATTTAGAACCATTAACTGGAGACGTTTTTACAGCACGTTTTGCTGATTGCCAATTTGATGAGACAATATTTCCAATCTTAGGAAGAGAAAAAGAAAAGCTGGTAAAACAAGAAGTAACTTGGAATGCATCCTCAATATCTTATCTTGATCCCCGAAGTGGTCAATGTGAATCAGAAGTTCAAAAGATTATACATTTGCAAAGAATAGCAAATGAGTTACCAGATGCATTTACAGATACAAAAAGAGTGACTAAATCACATGTACCAGCTTTAAATGCAACTGCTCGAATTGATGTAATTCCAGCAGAGGTTACTATACAGAGAAAACGTGGAAGACCAATAGGTTCCAAAGATAAAAATCCACGACAAAAGAAAGAGCAGAATAAAACAGTTGGTGCAACTCTAGAAGAGATTAATAAAATCCCAGAAGAGATTAATAAAATCCCGGAAGAGATTAATGAAATCCCGGAAGAGATTAATGAAACCCCAGAAGAGGTTGATGAAGTTCCAGAAGAAACTCAGGTACCTAGTGATTATGAGATCTCAATAAACTATGTACAGAATGGTACAATATGGAACCGAAATGAAACATGTACTGATGAAATTTTTGCATATGCTATAGCAATTGATGTGCTAAATGAGGAAGATTATGTGCCAAAAACTCCTGAAGAGTGTATGCACAGAAATGATTGGCCAAAATAGAAAGATGCCCTGAAGGCTGAATTAGATTCGCTTGAAAAGCGCAATGTTTTTGGACCTGTAGTCTTAACCCCAAAAGATGTTAACCCTGATTCGCACAAAGCGCAACGCAAGTTTCGGTACGCTTGAGAGCGCACCTTTTAAAACCGCGTTTACACTCCACGAGTAAGGGATGCAAGTGCACAACCCCTATCGGGTAGTATAATCGGGTATCGATCCACAGGGACGGGCAATTACGAGGTTAGAATCTATCGAACTTAATCAAAAACTAGAAGTGAGAAATGGTTTTGTTTGGTATTTAATTTCCTAAAAAGGTAAATTCAAGCAATTCAAACAATTCAGGAAGATGTAATAAAATGCTAGAAGAAATGTAAATTGTATTTTGATTATGAATAAAAGGCGTTTCCAGGGTTTCAGATTTCATCTCTGATCTGCCTCTAGTGGTACGGCCCGTACCAAGGTGGTACGGCTAGGCCGTACCTCACTTGGTAAGGCAAGGCCGCACCACTCTGGTAACACCCGTACTGGCTTCTCAGAACAGAGCTTACCAGTTCGAGTTGATACATTTCATTGCTGGTACCTTGTGCTAAACTCTTTAGAAAGGTTCAATTGACCATACCTAAGGTTCCTAACCCTCAACCAATGTTTGTTGGATCAAGATCTAGGTTGGAATGCAATTGAGTGCCTTTTAGGGATTTCTACACCTCAACTCTCGTGTGTTGGTACAGATCTACCCTAGCTGGTTGATTGGAGACCTAAGGCACCCTCTAATCTGTCGATTAGAGGAGAATTCAACCTCTCGGCTTCAATTCGAACTATTCTACCCTAAGCACTTGATTTGGATGAGAGAATGAGATGATCACATGACCTTGATAGGTTCGATCTAAACCTAGAGGTGCATCATACACAATCACAGCAAGCAAAGCAAGAGATAGCAAAGTAATCACAATCAATCAATCAAAAGAGTTCATACAAGATACAAGTCAAAGAAAGTCAAAACAAATCAAGAATCAATCTCTAAACCCTAGAAACTAAAATAACTACTCACAGCACATGATCTGATCTAAAAATACAATAAAAGGGAGAGAGATAGCCATGGATCGAAGGGATCGAGAGGAGGAAGCTAGATCCGTCGAGTTTCGCCTCTTTCCTCTTCCTTCCTTCTTGCTCCTAGCTCCTTAGCTCTCTTTCTCTCTCTTACTGTGCTCTCAAATGGATCTGGAATGGAATCAATACCGAAATTGGAGAGATCCCGCTTTAAATAGCCTCTGCCCAAATTTGAATTTGTCAGGACGCCTTTATGTACGGCCCGTACCAAATTGGTACGGCCTGGCCGTACCAGGCGTGATGAGCTGAAAAATGGCCAAGTTTGGTGAGACCCGTACCAAGCCTGGTAAGGGTCGTACCTCATCATCTGAATCGCCATTTCTTCGTGTGTTTTGCTCCAAACCTGCAGAAAACAAACAAACACTCAGCAGTACCAAATTCTAAAGATATATCGATGAAATGCACATAATTCAGGTGAATTAGGGCACGAATCTGGTACTAAAACAGGCCTAAAATAGACTAAATATGCGAGGTATCAAATTCCCCCAAGCTGAACCTTTGCTTGTCCTCAAGCAAAAAGTTTCAAACTCGGGTAAAAGTGCTGGACAACTAAATCTAAATGCAGATACAAGTCTAAATGTGAAAACCTACGTGAGTCTGCTATAGCCAAGAATTTCTAGAATCGATTCGGTTGTAATTCAAACATCCCTTTATAAACCTTGATTCACTCCACCAATTAGTCAATTGAACTTCTTATTTTGAGATGCTTCTAACAATGGAAAGATTAATTACTTAGGTTTGATCGAAACAATTTCATTCTTTTTCCGAGTTAGTGCTTTTATTCAAGGTGATTTTTCTTTTCATTTGCCCTCCCCCAAGCTTGAATCAAGCTTAAGGGTAAGAAAGTTGCGAACGAAGTGTGTTGGTATGAGCAAAATTTTCTTTCTTTATTTCTAATTGGGAGACGAGCTCAAAGGCGCCCATTCGAGGCTTATTGCCAGTACTCTTATTTTCTCCATCTTTTCTCTTTTGTTTTCTTGTTTTCTCTTTTTTTTTTTTTTTTTTTTTCTTTTCTTTTTGGTTTGCTCATACCATGAATACACACATCTATTGGTATTCATTCATACCAATGGATATTCCAAACTTTCTTAATTTGAAAATCCCAATTCCTAAAGGCACAATTCAGTTTTTTCGAATAATCTCGTTCGATTCAATTCTAAGTTTGTTTCATCTTTTCCATTATTAAAAACATCTCAACCTAAGTAGTTCAATAACCAATTGTGGGTTAGTTCCAATTCACTCAGGTCTATCCTAATCACAACTAAATTGTTTCAAAGTTATTCTCAATTCTAGCAGTTCACGCAAATTTTCACCTAACAATGCACGAAAATACGAAAAAAATGCAAGAAAAATAACGGTAAAGTAAACATGACCTACATGCAAATGTCATCCCCCCAAGCTTAGCCTGAGCATTGTCCTCAATGCTTCAAGACTATGAGATAAAAGAGATAAAAGAAGCTCGGGGAAAAGAGAGCGAACCTGATCAGTCCTCGGGATGGTCGTACCAGAGCCAGTCGCTAAACCGCTCCTCGATCCCAGTCACCCGCCGCGTGAGATCCTGAATAGTGGCGCCTTGCTCACGAATGGCAGCACCCTGCTCATAGAGTGCAACACCCTGCTCCTGACGCATGCCGTACATCAGGTGGTAGACATCCTGGATGGTGGGCTCAGCGACTGGAGGGGGGTACACTGGTCTACTGTAGGAGGTGGAGGGGCCGGCAGCGTAGGCGGAGGTGGATGGGCCGGTCTGGTGCGTGGTGGGGCCAGCTCCAAGAGTGAGGTACCTGCACCAAAGGGGGAAGGATGTACCTGCTCGGAGAAGGGGGGAGCCTGGCTGGGGAATGGGTGAACCAGAGGAGAAAGAGGATGCGACTGCGCATGCTGAGCATGGAATGGAGAGGTGGTGGCATCAATCATCTCCTCATCGCCCTGCGGTGGAGGTGGAGGAGGTGGAGGTGGGGCCACAGGGGCAGGCCGCACGCGGGGCGGACGGCGGAAAAACCAAGTGCTCCGGTCAACGAAGGAGAGAGTGACCGGGAAAGGCATGATATAGCTGGTCCGTATGTTAGGCATGCGCCAAGCCCAAGCACCTCGCCCATCGCGTCCTACTGCTGACTCGATGAACTTGTAAGTGCAGAATTGAGTGAGAGAGAGAGATCGGGAGCTCCTGCACTCCTCGTCGCCGATGATCTGGAGGTGTAAGCGCTCGGCGATCAGAGTGACATAGGCCGAGATGTAGACAATGCCACCCGGCTTGGGCTGCCTCTGGATGTCGAGCCAGTGGTGGATCATGGCGAGCATCAGATCGGGCCGCTCGAGAGTGCTGTCGGGGCGCAGCATATGATCCACCAGCTGCAAATCCTCAACATTGGCGCGGGCGAACGTCTCGCCACGCGCAAAGATGGTGCAACCGAGGATACGCAGCAGACATCGGATGACTGGATGAGGGACATTGAGCTGCTTGTACTCTTTGTTGACAACTGACCCGCTCAGAGATCAGCGCCCAGAAGCTGTCGCGCTCCAAGTCCCCAGAGAAAGAGAGGGAGTCAGTAGTCGGGTTCGGCTCAAAGCCAAACCACTCCCTCAAGTCAGACAGCCGCACACGGTGGGTCTCACTCAGCATGAGGAACTGGATGAACGGGTTATCGTTCCGCGTGTACTTGAGCTCCAGAGAGGAAAGAAACTCAATGGTGAGCTTCTTGTACCCCCTCTGGGCGATCGTCCAAAAGGCTGGAGTGATCCCGATCCGGGTGGTGATGCGGCGGAACTCATCCTCCAGTCCCAGCGTCTGAAGAGCAGAGAAATCGACAATCCTCGTGTTGTTGATCGTCTTCGTCAGCAGGATTTCGAAGTTCTTGAGCTGCCGACGGGTCGTAATGAGGAAGTACCGCTCGGCATATGCGTCGGCACGCTGGGTGGCATCAGAGAGGGCCGTATCGGTGCCCATGGAGTCAGAGGCGTGGTCGGAGCTGGGGTCGGAGCTGTGACCGGAGCCGGGAACGGAGCCCTGGACGGAGGCCTGGTCAGAGGCCTCGTCAGAGCCCTGGTCCTGGTCTCTAGATGGATGGTAGGAGGGGCTCTCCTGTGGGCTCCGGTAGCCTGAATGATGCCCACTGGAGGTGGTCTCTCCCTCATAGTAGAGGGGCTCGAGAGCGTCCCGAAGGGAAGTACTCTGGCGAGACCCAGACCTGGCTACACTCTCCCGGGAGTGGCGAGATGCTCTCGAGCCACTCCGAGACGCACTTCGGTGGGAGTGATGAGATGTCGTGGGGGCAGCAGTAGGAGGGACGTCGACTGGCGGGCCAGTGATGGAAGGGATGGTGTCGTCAGAGGGTGCGGAGGAGCGAGAGGAATGTCGACTCATCTCTCTCAGACGTTTGTGGCGTTGGATGGTAAGGGTCCGACTGGGTAGGTACGGCCTGGTCTGACCTAGTTGGTACTGCCTGGCCTGACCTAGGTAGGTACGGCCTAGCCGCACAGGCTGGTACGGGCCGTACCTAACTTAGGGTTTTGGTGTTGGCTGGTAAGGGCCGCACCAACTGGTACCAAAGACAAAATTTGGTTTCTTGCAACCAATTAACTCCTAAACCAGTACAAGGATGGTATACAACACAGAACTAGGCTGGTTAGGGTTAATTGGTACAAACTGGTACCAGTTTGGTGTCAGTTCAGTGAATTGAGTACGGGCCGTACCAAGCTAGGGTTTTGATAGAAACGGGCAGAACCGAGCAAGGAAGAGAGGAATGGAAGAAAAATGGAGAACAAGTACCAACCTAAAGAAGTAGTGCGTGTCGGACCGGTGAGGAGGTGCGGGTCGGACCAAGTGGGGTGGTGCGGGTCGGACCAAGTGGTGCGCTGGTGCTCCGGCCGGTGCTCGGTTGGGGTTCCTTGTGCTCGGGTGTGGAAGGAATGGGAGGTAGAAGGAGTGAAGAGGGAGAGAAGAGAAGGAGAGAAAATGGAAGGGGTGTGGCAAGGGGAAGGGGTGCGGGGGGGGGGGGGGGGGTTTAAATGGGAAAAAGGCGGAAGTGAAAGCGTCTGTTCGCGTCTCTGACCTAGGTACGGCCTGGCCGTACCAATGTGGTACGGGCCGTACCAACCCTTCATTTTTTTGGTTTCTCTTTCTCGTGACTTCTCAAGCCGCTCGTGAAGCAATGCAGAAGAATGAATGCATGTCTATCTGTTCCTAAGATGCAAAACAGGTAAAAATTGCTTGGGCTGCCTCCCAAGGAGCGCTCGTTTTAGGTCTCGAGCTCGACCTTCTCTTTTCAGGCTTTGGTTGGAAATGGATCAGGTGGCACTGGTGGGAGTACCCACTTCTGAGGTACACGGACCATGCGATCACACTCTTGCATCAGAAGAATCCGCAAGATTCCCATCAGGTTCTTGATCGAGCGCCCGATCGCGCTTTTGTGCGCTTCCAATTTCTCCAAGAATGTAGCAGTCCGATCGGGTTCAAGATCTGCACTTATGATCACAGGACAACATCTATCTGGGTCTAGAAACTCATACCTGAGGTGAGCTGCTGGAGGCTTGAGCTCAGGAGTCGGCCGCTCTGTCTGGGTCTTGACACGGGTCGCATCAAGTGAAATGGCATCGCATGCTGACCAATCCGACTCGCTTTCTTTGGTCTCTAGGTCATCAGACCACGGCATGCGGGTCGCATCAGGTGGCGTGCGGGTCGCGTCCACATGCTCTTCAGGTGGAGATGCGGGTCGACTTGGCTCGATGCGACCTGGGTCCACATGTTCTTCCGTGGGTGATGCGGGTCGTGTCTCAATGATGCGGGTCGCGTCAAGTGCGGTCTGGTCTGTTGGCTAGGCTGGTCCTTCGCATTCTGGCTGAGCTGGCAGCTTTCCAGGCTGAGATTGGCGTGAGATGATGATGTGACTCAACTGCTCCAACAGCTTGTTTTGAGCGGCCATCTGTGTGGACATGTTTTGCATCTGTTCCCACAGCATCTGGTTCACCTTCCCTTGCTCGTGTATGAATTCGATCTCAGCGTGATCAATGTACGGCTCGGGTGGATCGGGTTGGAATACGCAATTGTTCGAGTCATCGAAGGGTGCAGGGTCGTAGAAATTGCAATTGTTGTTGCTGATATAGCCATCCTGCTCCGGTTCCTCACTCCAATCAGCCAGTGGGCAATACTCATAAGAGTGTCTCCTGTCTCCACACATGGCACATGGCTGTGGCTGCTGGTTTCTGGCTGCCCTCATGCTCATTTCGATTGAATAACTCTCAACGGCCTCCCCTAGCTTGGCAGCTTTGGCGTATAGAGCTGCGATCTGATCAGCTTTGGATCGGCCGCCTCCTCCCGTTTGAAAATTGTCGCTGCCATACCAATGTTGGTCAATCATCATGTTGTACATGAGATCCATGGTGTCTCGAGCTCCTCAGATAGTAATCGCCATAGTGTTCCTGAAAAAGAGAAAATAAATAAATAAAAGAAACAAAATAAAAGAAAATAAAGGATACAAGATAAAGTCTAGATTAACTAAGTAAGGTAAAATCTAACTAGGCAATTGGTTACCGTCCCCGGCAACGGCGCCAAAAACTTGATGCGCGCAAAGCGCAACGCAAGTTTCGGTACGCTTGAGGGCGCACCTTTTAAAACCGCGTTTACACTCCACGAGTAAGGGATGCAAGTGCACAACCCCTATCCGGGTAGTATAATCGGGTATCGATCCACAGGGACGGGCAATTACGAGGTTAGAATCTATCGAACTTAATCAAAAACTAGAAGTGAGAAATGATTTTGTTTGGTATTTAATTTCCTAAAAAGGTAAATTCAAGCAATTCAAACAATTCAGGAAGATGTAATAAAATGCTAGAAGAAATGTAAATTGTGTTTTGATTATGGATAAAAGGCGTTTTCAGGGTTTCAGATTTCATCTCTGATCTGCCTCTAGTGGTACGGCCCGTACCAAGGTGGTACGGCTAGGCCGTACCTCACTTGGTAAGGCAAGGCCGCACCACTCTGGTAAGACCCGTACTGGCTTCCCAGAACAGAGCTTACCAGTTCGAGTTGATGCATTTCCTTGCTGGTACCTTGTGCTAAACTCTTTAGAAAGGTTCAATTGACCATACCTAAGGTTCCTAACCCTCAACCATCGTTTGTTGGATCAAGATCTAGGTTGGAATGCAATTGAGTGCCTTTTAGGGATTTCTACACCTCAACTCTCGTGTGTTGGTACAGATCTACCCTAGCTGGTTGATTGGAGACCTAAGGCACCCTCTAATCTGTCGATTAGAGGAGAATTCAACCTCTCAGCTTCAATTCGAACTATTCTACCCTAAGCACTTGATTTGGATGAGAGAATGAGATGATCACATGACCTTGATAGGTTCGATCTAAACCTAGAGGTGCATCATACACAATCACAGCAAGCAAAGCAAGAGATAGCAAAGTAATCACAATCAATCAATCAAAAGAGTTCATACAAGATACAAGTCAAAGAAAGTCAAAACAAATCAAGAATCAATCTCTAAACCCTAGAAACTAAAATAACTACTCACAGCACATGATCTGATCTAAAAATACAATAAAAGGGAGAGAGATAGCCATGGATCGAAGGGATCGAGAGGAGGAAGCTAGATCCGTCGAGTTTCGCCTCTTTCCTCTTCCTTTCTTCTTGTTCCTAGCTCCTTAGCTCTCTTTCTCTCTCTTACTGTGCTCTCAAATGGATCTGGAATGGAATCAATGCCGAAATTGGAGAGTTTCCCGCTTTAAATAGCCTCTGCCCAAATTTGAATCTGTCAGGATGCCTTTATGTATGGCTCGTACCAAATTGGTACGGCCTGGCCGTACCAGGCGTGATGAGCTGAAAAATGGCCAAGTCTGGTGAGACCCGTACCAAGCCTGGTAAGGGTCGTACCTCATCATCTGAATCGTCATTTCTTCGTGTGTTTTGCTCCAAACCTGCAGAAAACAAACAAACACTCAGCAGTACCAAATTCTAAAGATATATCGATGAAATGCACATAATTCAGGTGAATTAGGGCACGAATCTGGTACTAAAACAGGCCTAAAATAGACTAAATATGCGAGGTATCAAACCCTGTAGGTTACAAGTGGGTATTTGCAATAAAAAGAAATGAAAAAAATGAAATTGTGAGATATAAAGCAAGGCTTGTGGCACAAGGTTTTACACAAATACTAGGAGTTGATTATGAAGAAACATATTCACCTGTAGTGGATGCAATAACTCTTAGATTTTTAATCACTCTCACAATCACTGAAAACCTTCAAATGCGCCTCATGGATGTAGTCACAGCTTATTTGTATGGATCACTTGATAATTATATCTATATGAAAGTCCCTGAAGGATTAAAAATGCCTGAAGCATTGAAATTAAAATCTCAAGAAATGTATTCTATAAAGTTAAAAAGATCTTTATATGGACTAAAACAGTCAGGTCGAATGTGGTATAATCGACTCAGTGAATATCTCGTAAAAGAAGGATATAAATCTAATGTAATTAGTCCATGTGTTTTATTAAAAGATCAATCTCAGGTTTTACAATTATTGCAGTATATGTTGATGATTTAAATATCATTGGGTCTTCTGAAGAGATCGAAAAGACTGCAAAATTACTAAAGAAAGAATTTGAAATAAAAGATCTTGGAATAACAAAATTATGTCTCGGCCTGCAGATCGAGCATTTGTATAATGGTATTTTTGTCCATCAATCAAACTATATCCAGAAGATGTTGAAACGTTTTAATATGGACAAAGCTCATCCTTTAAGTACACCAATGGTTGTCCGATCACTTGATATAAAAAAGGATCCTTACCGTCCCCGAGAAAAGAATGAAAAAGATCTTGGTCCAGAAGTACCATACTTAAGTGCAATTGGGACTTTGATGTATCTTGCTAATAATACGAGACCTGATATTGCTTTTTCTATAAATGTACTAGCAAGATATAGTTCTGATCCAACACGCCGACATTGGAACGGAATTAAACATGTATTTCGTTACCTTTGCGGGACACGTGATATGAGACTATTTTATCAAAAAGATACAAAGTCCAAATTAGTTGGGTATGCAGATGCAGGATATTTATCAGACCCGCATAAAGCTCGATCACAATCCAGATATGTGTTTACATATGGCGGTACTGCAATTTCATGGCGATCGACAAAACAGACACTCACAGCAACATCATCAAATCATGCCGAATTAATTGCTCTATACGATGCTGGTCGAGAATGTGTCTGGTTAAGATCAATGATCCAACACATCCAGGAGGAATGCGGGCTGGAGTCAATCAAAGGAAGTCCGACAGTACTATATGAAGATAATACATCATGTATTGCTCAAATCAAAGAAGGATATATTAAAGGTGACAGAACCAAGCACATCTCGCCAAAATTCTTCTCAACTCATGATCTACAAAAGGATGACTTGATAAATGTTTGTCAAATCAGATCAAGCGACAATTTGGCAGACCTATTCACAAAATCATTGCCAAGAAAAGTTTTTGAGCAACTTTCACAGAAGATCGGCATCCGTCGCTTAAAAGATATACGTTAAAATGAGGGGGAGTATTATACACGCTGCACTCTTTTTCCCTTCACTAAGTTTTGTCCCACTGGGTTTTTCTTAGTAAAGTTTTTAATGAGGCAGCATAACTAATTCGGAAGTATTAGTTAATTCAAATTGGTCCTGAAGTACCAAATTAATATTTGTCCTGCAGTACGATATTAATAGTGTATAATGTAAGGTAAAATATCTAAGGGAGAGTGTTATGAAATAATAATATTAGACATTTCACCTTCTCCACCTCATCCACTTTCTATTAGATTTAATTTTGTATTAACTATTTTGTTAATTGTATGACTTTTCATTTGCTTTCTCTAGCTCTATATATAGAGGTTTTGTAAGTGATTGATGTTAATATATATATAGAGATAATATAGAATAAGATTTAGCCTCTCTCAAATTTTGTTTTGTTTTGTTTTATAATAATCACATCCTTTATATTCATTACATTTACCTTATTGAAAACATTGCAATAGAAACTTGTTCCTCATATGTACAATTTCATTTATTAGATTTATAAATAATACACTTTACTATATTGTATTTTTCAACACAAAAGAAGAATCTATTTTATCTAAAACAAAATCATTAATTCTGCAAAGTAAAATAAAATTGAGGAAAGAGCATGCAATATAGATGGTTAATTAAGAAAAAAAAATATAACTGTCTACTGGGAACTGAACTAACTTCATACTGTATTGGGAACTGAACTAACTAGATTCGTAATTCATCGAGAGTTCTAGTTTGAAAAAAAATAAATAAAGACAAGTAGAGTCTCTCTCTAAACTTTGTAAATTTGAGGGTTCTAATTACATCAATTGGCTGAAATGCAATATACTCATTTTATTTTTGAAACTAAGCAGATTTTGTGTGAGGTAGTGTTTGTAAATGCCCTAAGACAGGTGCTAGCGGTGGCCTCCGGGGTGGCGCCGACACATGCAAAGGTGGCGGTGGTAAAGGTCCTGGTACAAGTGGCGGCGGTGGCGCTTGTACAGCCAGTGGCAATGGCCCCAGGGGTGGCGTCGGGCTTACCCCAGCACTGGTACACTGTGAGGATGCAATATTGATGGTTAATTAATAAAAAAAATAGAACTGTGTACTGGCAACATGAAATATTGAATCATTTAATTTTGTACCTTTTCTCCGGCGGCTTTTGTTTTTTCATTGGCCGATCCAAAAAGTGTGGTGAAGAATTCGCTGAAAATAATTACTCGAACTTTCATTTTTTAATCTTCAGTGTCTTTCAATACAAATCCATTATTTTAGAATTTAGATCTAAGGAAAAGTAATCAGAGAAGAAGGAGAAGCTATCGGATACGAAGTAGATAAAAAGGGGAAATAATCGGAGTTGTTTGTTTGTTTTTCATCTTAAGAGTGAGGCTATGTACTATGCATAGCACGGATTAGTATTTTCTATGATCTTCACATGAAAAGTAAAAATAGTTAATTTGAACCGTTCAACATAATCTCTATATGAAAATGTATTTGCAGATTAAATTTTATATTTTCTAAAAAAATTGTACTATTCTTTTTAGATAGATAGAAAATCATTACTTTTGAACAATCTAGTTCTACCTATCTAAAAAATTATACAAAATGTAAATTTAATATATAAGTACAATTTTATGTGGAGATTATGTTGAACGGTTCAAATCGATTGTTTGAACTTTAAAAATGGAGGGGAAGCTTTTAACTTTGTATTTTCTTCAAACCACTTATCTCTTTTCTTTGTTAACAATTACATTATCAATTTGAAGAAAATATAGAGTTAAGAATTACAAAGAGGATTATTATATCTAATGGAACATATTATACTTCAATTTCATGGAACATATTATAACTCCAAAAATTACAAAAGAATTACAAAGGATTAATAAAATAGAACATATTATATTTCAAAATAATGGAACATTTTTTTTCATATTTTCTGAAGTATAATTTTGATTGTTTTGATTAGGTTACAATATTGATTGACCATAAATTAAGTTAGCTTGAGTAATTATATTTTCGTATGGTTGGAGTAAAGAAATATTGTTACACCCCGACAACGGGGCTGACAACCCGCCGCGCTGTTAGCGCAAGGCGATTTCTATCATCTTAAATATCCATAGATATATATACATACATTACCAATGACATAACTTACTTTTTCTCGTGACAAGGTCCCGCAGTCTTCTAGTTCAATATCTCGTTTCGTGTCCCGTGCTTTGTACCTGGAACCCACAAAATGAAAAGATGAGAGATTGAAAATCTCCCAGTGCGGTATTCAGTTCCAGTCGAGTTATTTGCAAATCCGACCAACTGAAACTAAAACAGCACCGAGTACCAAAATATATACTATAATAATAATATAAGATTCTAATAAACTATCTTCAACTAATAATTAGTCATCGTAAATAAAAATAGAAATTTACTTTATGAAATTCTCAAGTACGACAACAAAATTAGCAACCATGAGAAACAATCTATAAGACTATAACAATCAATCATAAAAGTGAGTTCACAATATGTAATGCTCATGTGCAATAGACTTAAGATTTCAATCCAATTTACTTATGCAACCCTATTGTTTAACCATGCTCTATTCCAAATTTAGCAATTCTCAAATATGCACAATTGTTCAAGTATAGCAATTCTCAATATTTTCCTTTGTTTATCATAAGTTACAAGTTCTTTCACCAAGCATAAATCCGGTCATGCGCTACCCGAATATGGCGCCTACACAGCTCTTGCTATGCGCTACCCGAATATGGTGCCTACACACAGCTCTCGCTATGCGCTACCCGAATATCGCGCCTACACAGCTATGGCTATGCGCTACCCGAATATGACGCCTACACAGCTAACGCTATGCGCTACCCGAATATGGCGCCTACATGACCCTCGGATTTCACTCTTCAATTCTCATCAAAGTACATACAAGACATTTCATTTACAAGCAAATCAATGTGGTCTATGTATGCAGGTCATATTCACATTTCTATTCAAGGTTCCTTTAATGCAAAGCTAACAAAATTTTAAAAAGGTTTGTAATAAGCAAGTGCCTTGCCTAGGTCATGTCATCTTATACCTTGCATGCAATTATGACATGAAATAATTGGGCTATCACAAGCATCACTTAAACATGCCTAATATGCAACTCAAGAATATGCAACTCAAGTATATTGGTAAGGCTCATGCCTTCTAACTAAACAAGCTTGAAAGTTCTAATCAGCAATGATAAGGCATACTCGAGTGTTCAACAGCAACATTAACTGAGATAAAATAAAATCTGCACACTAACATGCGCTACCAATAAAGTGTACTACATGCGTAAACATCTGCTACTGTGCTTATCAGTGTGATTAACTAGTTTGGGAGTGTTACTTCTAGGTTCCTTACATTTCAACACAATTCACTCTACAATAATATTTTATCATATACCCTTATTTTCAAAATCATATCACATTTCAGTTTCGAAAATTGTTCTAGAAATATATGCTCATGCATCCATTTGATTCAACTAAGAAATACAATACATATTTCCACTATAACCCATGGTTTAATTCAAATGCTCCCAATCCAATTATAACTTAACTAAATTCTAAATTTGAACATCATACTTCATTTTCAGACTTTTGCTATAAAAATATATAATCATGCATCTTGATGCTTTAATCTCAAAATATAACACTAGCACATGCCACAATCTTATTTTGCCACTAAACTCTTCAAGTTATGTCACAATTCAGTTCTAGAATATATGTTCATGCTCCTTATGATAACTCATGCATTCATGCTATGCAATTCACAAGCACATTTAAGAACTTAATTACAACTAATTAGCAATCGAGCAAACAAGCAAGCATCAACAATCAATAAACTAAGTTGGAGGAATATGAGAATAACTCGAAACCCGCACCTGTTAATGACGACATGACGTATCTCGAAATCAAGCCTGTTATTCTTGATAAGCTAGTTGAGTCATTCGAGGAGTGGCCATAGGACCATGAGCAAGCGATTAAGCAACCCGAGAAGATTCCTTCACCTAAAGTCTCCTTCTCGTCACCACCGCATAGGGCTGCCAACACCCCTCCTTTCTTCTCTCTTTTCTCCATTCTTTCCTTCACCATTTCTTCTTCTTCTTTCTTCCACCATCATTTTCAAATTACTCAAACTAGTAAAACTCAAGCATGACTCACAATTTGGGTCTACGGGTCACTTGCAAATTGCTACAATTCAGCATTGTTTCATCAAATGGAAGAATAACCGTAAAATAAAGTTTCTAGACAGGAAAATAGTATGGCAGCATGCCTTGTTGGAATTCAATTCAGTCAACAAAGCAGTTTCTCAAAAAAAGGAATCATAACCAACTAAATTTCAAGAAGATGGAATCGACAATTTACTTGCAACCTCCCAAATTGTAGGTTAATAACACGCTAAGGCTCGCGATCAATCAATTCAACGGGTAATCAAAGTAGAAAAATTTCTATTCAAATTACCCCAAGGTTCAATGTCAAATCAACCACGAACTAAATAAGGAACGGTCCCAGCCCTTACACGCCATCCTAGTACATTACCAGGAAAAAGAAAGCACAAGAAAGTAACGAGTATTGCTCCAATTGTTACGAGTCCATTGATCTCAAAGAGAACGACAGGTACTGCGAATACCTCTGTCTCCTTCGTCTCCTCCATGTTCCTCAGCAATCAGAGAAAGTCGTTACTTGGTTTTGCCCCTTTCTCTCTTCAATTTTCTGTCCGCTCTTTCTTTCTCAATTTCTCCGTTCTTGGTGCTGAAAGAAGGTGTGGAGGTCGTGGAGGTGCAGAAGCGGCGGAGGAGTCCAAGGAAGCGGCGGTCTGGACGAGGCGGCGCTACAGAGAATAGATGTCAGCAGCGGAGACCTCCTCAACCAACGGCGACTTGGAGATCTGCTTGGCCCTCTACTCGCCACCAAGGTGTTCTAGGGTTTAGAGAGGCGGCTGTGAGGAGTGAGGATCTTAATTACGCGACTTTTTAACAGAGAGGTTGAAACGGCCCTTTATCTTCTCAATTAATTGTTTAGTGAATATGCACTTACACCCCTAGCATTTTAAAATAAACTTGGCTTTCAAAATACTAAGTTTTAAATTAAAATATTACTAGAACTAATTTTAAAATATCCAAAGTTAGAGTAAGACTTCTTTTTCTTCTTCTTTTTATTTATTTATTTATTTCAATACTACAAAATTTATCTATCTATATTTTCCGAATTTCTTATTTTAAGACCAACAAAATTTATCAATCAACTTCTGCTAAAGATTTTATAATTATCTATTTTCATAAATAAAAATTTCTATGTATTTAAAATGTATTAATTTCCAATTATTGCAATACAAAGATTTATAGTATACTTCAAAATATAGATTGATATTTCTTTAACACACTTTATATTAATTTAAATTAAATTGGCATGTAATAAAAATTGGACTGTTACAAATATAATGAATGGTAATAAATCATATATATCTATTGATTTGATTGAGATATAATACCTCTTGTTTCTATTGATTTTCTCATGTTTCTATTGATTTTCTCCAATATCATATAACAACACTTAGATTTGAATTTAATTACAAAAAAATACTTTTCTAATGTAATATGGCAATAATGTATATAATTTTAGAGTATTTGTGGCAACCGCATATTTCTTTTAACACTATTTAAAGACAAAAGAACTAAAGTTCTCTTTCATCTAAAAAGAATTCTTCAAATTGATAAAATATTTATACTTCACAGAAATGAAGATAAATAAAATGACAATCTTCATCCTTCATGAGAATGGCAAGGCTTAAGAAGTACATGGAGAAGCATTGCATTTTTTATTTCACACAAATTTCATCCTTCTCACACTTCGCACAAACTTAACAATGACATTCGTGCGAAATGCAATATTAAAATTTTAAATTTAATTAAATATTATCTTCTGTGGCCCAAGATGAGTTTGCTCATTATCCAATGCTCGAACAATTTAAGAGGTGGGCCTGGTAATTTTCTTAATACTGGCTTACTGTGCATTATAATTTCCACCAACATCAGTTTAAATAATTAGTATGTCAACTACTAATTTGAACTACATCTTGAAAAGAAAAATTATAATGTCAGGTACACGGTGGTGGAGATGATTTTTTTTTGTAACTTTCCCCGTTCACTGGGCAGTGCTTCGGTGGAGATAATTTTTGTAACTTCTCTACCTATTATACTTATTTTCGTAAAAATCACTTAAATGAGTTCTATTTGAAAAAAAAAAAAACTTATATGTCAGGTGTTTGTGTAAACATTCTCATATATTTTTATTATAGCCATGAAATATAACTGAAATTTTTAAAGTTACCACAACATAAAATCAAAACTAAATGAATACCACTCTTGCTAAAGCTGGAGATGTTTATTTTTTTATTGTTTTCTACCAATATCAAATCAAGTGTGTGGTCAATCCGAACAAATCATGTCAGATCTAAAACGTTACTATACACGGTTCAAAAAACTAATAACATATGGCTTCACGACTTTGCCAGCGAGCATTGTGTATGAATAAGACGATATATTGTACACGGTTCCCGAACCGTGTCTATACAGTACTAACATAATACATGGTTAATAGACTTGAACCGTGTCAGATTTAAAAAAAAGATGCTGAATATAGTGATTTCTACACGGTTAAAGTAACAGTGTACTATAACAAGTGTTATATACACGGTTTATATATACAAGATATCCGTGTATTATTTTTGTAACCATACATGGTTTGATATTTAGAACTATGTTTGATTTTTTTTTTTATGATTTATAATTGACTATCATCTATATTTGCTAGCCATTAAACATACAATTAATATTACACATCCATAATTCAATAAATATTCAACATCACAGCATACATAAATCAATCATATTCATTCAACATTCAACAAACAGAAACAATTAATATATTCAACAAATATCCATCATAAATACATATACATATATATTCTATAAATATTATAACACTTGACATAATTCAATAAATATTCAACATCACAACATACATAAATCAATATTCATTTATTCGACATTTCAACACACATCAAGAGAACCTCTGAGAGCTACTAATTAAAAAAAAAAAGCCAAAACCCTAATAATTTCTGGAGCTAAAAAGAAAATTATACCAAAAATAAGAAAAACAGAACCTGACATTCTAGCCTTGTATACGATTTCCGTGTCAGGTTCTGATTTCGGCTCGTGTGATCAAGAATTTCCATTGGTTTCATAATTTTCTGTCATAATTTGTAAAGTAAATTAAGACCATACAACAATTTCCTTCAAAGTAAAACATCAATTTCCTTCAAATTAAAGACAGGAAGAGGCGCGAAAAAGTGAAAAACCATGATTTTCTTTTCGGTTGTAACTGGAAATTGGATCTGATAGTGAATTTTGGTGAAACCATCTTAAAATATGTATTAAAAGATTAAAATTAAGATCTCATTTTTGACGACATCCTTAATGGCATGCCAGTGATGTTATCATGTACGAGATACGGGTTAGTCATATTCTAATAAATCGAGGAACTTATTGTTAAATTCTGATATGATGGGAAATTTTAAGATTTATTGCGAGTAAAGTTCAGATTCAAGAATTTTTTTTTTATTTCTAAACTTTTTTCACTCTATAACCAATTATTGCATTTAAGAGAAATTGTGTTTGTGGATCTATGAAAAATGTATGACATTAGTTCTTGAGTGAGTCTATGGTACGACGCGTATTACACTTGTAAGTGTAATTCAAAATCCAGACCTTTGGATCTTCATCAATATTCGTGTTGTAGAAGTGCGCTGATCAAGCATTAACGGAGCGCCTTCGTTAATGTTTTGGAATTCCGTCTATTATCTCCCCTCTCCAGTCTCCAGTGATGAACTCTCTCACTATCTCGCGACTTCAATTGCCGGGTGCCTCCGGCTAGGGTTTGCCCTCCTCTGCCTTGTTCCACTCCCTGAGTTGTAGCCAGGTGCCTCCACCTCTTCTCTCTCAAATCCCTCCGTCTCTCTCTTATCTTTCTTGCTCTATCCCCCTCCCCTCGCTCTCTCTAACTGGATGAAGGAGCTAGATCAGCTAGGTTGGCTACAATCCCTCATCTCTACTCGTTCTCCTTCTCTTTCGTTTTTTTTTGGTAAGATCTCATCTCTGAATCTATTTTTCATCTGGTAATTTGATATTTCGACAGTGACTCTCCTTCTCTGTGCATGCCTATATGTGTTTTGTAAAGGATGAAATTGAGAGTTTGCATATAGCTAAATCAATTTTCCTGTATAGTTTACAGTCTTCAACAAGCTAGTACCTTTTAGGTCTAGAAAGATTGATGGAGATATTAATTTTATATTGTTGTTTTCATAGTTAAAGCTTTCTTATATACGATTTTATTGGACAATTTTCGAATAATCCAGGCCTGAATGATAAATAACAACATTTGATGGTAATTGTACAATGTGTATACAATCCTTGATTGTTCATTATATTATGAGATATTTCCTTCAATTTGGTTGTATCAAGATTGAATTAGTCAAGAGAATAAAGGAAAAGGACATTGACTTTTAAGGAACTCCATCTTTAGCAAAATTGGTTTACTGTGGTGGTACCCTTAGCAGTTCAAACTTTTATGTTAAAATCAGTATTTATATTGAATAAAATGCTTAGTTTAATTTTTTTTATAGTTACAATGTAAAATTTACACTCAAGAAATAGATTATGAGGCTAGAGAGCTGTTAGAAAAGGTATAGATGGTTGTGGAGAGTTGGTACAGTGAGCTATTATTTTTATTTGCTTTTCTGGTAATCCCCCAAAGAAATAAAAGGAAGAAAATAAGGAGCAGAGAAGAGTAGGCCCTAATTTGCAAATATTCTTATCTGCAGTTATGATATGCATCTCCAACAACTTGTTTATTTTCATCTTGAAGTTAAGTGCTGAGTATCGAACAATGAGTATATTATACCATACCAGTTAGTACATACTTGGTACCATGACAGATTAAAGGTGAATGTGGTGAAATTTTTTAAATGCTAATTAATTGGACATTATATGAAAGCTAGCTTTAATGAATACAAAAACAAATGACAGGTACGAGAAAGACGTTGTCATCTATGGGGTGCAGTCATAACCTGATAGATGAAGGTGAGGAACTATAAGAGATGTGACACCGACCCATTGGAAAAAGAGAAAGGGATTAACAACAAAGAAATGTGGTTGCCAAGCGACTGCTCCATGACGCGATGGTGGCAATGCTAGTGGACAATCAGTACTCTATTCACTTCTTCTTTCTTGCATATTAACGATTTGATGAATATACTGAATTGCATTTCTGTTGCTTTTGAAGGGTTTTATACAATTGTATTTCAACATTTACGAGATCTCGCTAATAGGAAGAGAAGCTGAGGGGAAGATGAATTTATCATCGAAGAGGAGTCGAATAATTTTTGGCCTACTGCAGGTCAATTGAAGGGGGCATTTTGGCTATTTATGAATAATCACATTTGGTATTTCAGTCCTTGAGTATCTTGGATTTGATATGAAGTGCAATTGTAATAATTTTTTTATGGTAATTGCAATGATTTGTGATGGATGTAGTTTAATGTTTTAACTATTTCTATTTTAGAATGAATGTTGTTTGACATTTTAACTAGTATGGTACCACTAATCGGTACAACTAGTATAGTATTAAAGCTATCTTGCATGTTCTTCAACTCAGACTGCTTGGAAGGATGAAACAGTTGTGTTTTTTTTTTTACTGACAATAACAAATAATGTGCTACCTGTCAGAAGTTTGCATTTAGCTCTATGATTAATTGGATAAGTTTTACACAAAGCAAATGTTACAAATTAGTTTACAAAACTAAAACAGTAAGTAAAATGTACCACTACCAACTTAGTTGTAATAACAAGTCTCATTCAACAAGTTACAATAACAGGAAAAGCATCAATAAGTGCATACATAAAATTATCAACAAATCCATACATACGAGTAAAAAAAAAGAACATACACTTTGGTAATTACAATTTCCAACATAAATTGTAAGTAGTGGAAACAAAAACAATACAATCATGGATATAATTATTATGAAACCCGCTATCATAGTCTTCCTTGCGTAATTAATACGGTCTTCACATCGGCTAAGTTGCTGCTCAACGATGGAAAATTATGATTGGTGCCAGGAGGAAAGGTACCACTGGTAGCTAGATTTGAAACAATAATTTAGTCTCAAATTATTGTCAGCATAGTCATTTTCAACACATTTGAAGAATAAAAAATCAAATTCAACATTAGTACCATCAATTGCAGCAACATAGTCATTTCAAACTGGTACTTTAGACGTCAAAATTGGTACTGTACCAGTTAAGATTTAGAGAGAACAAAAAAATGCTAATAGTACCAAAATGCCCTCTATTTCAAGAATTCACTTAGACATCTTGTTACTTTAATGCTAAGAATAACAAACTAAGAGTATCATCGACTAACTTGCTTCCTGTCTGTCATTTTTCTGAAACTTAGGCATCTTGTTAATTTATTGCTTACTCAAGTACAACACCAGAAAAATGTAACCTTTTGCATTTATACAAATGCCCCCTATTTCAAGAATTCTCCAAACTAAGACCATAATAATAGGGATCTACTGAACATCTCATTGCATTCTACAAACAATTCACCAAACAAATAAAATCTAAACATTTTTAATAACTCAATGCTGTAAAATGACTAAATAGCGAGATCAGCTAAAACAAGATGATACTCAAAAAACACCTATATCGAGATCAAATGGAGGATTTGATTTGGATAGAAGGAGATAGATCTCTTCAATCACTCTTTAACCTGCATTTGTAATATTTCATCTACAGATTCCCTTATACCAGGTATGGTACTATAATGATGAAAAGATTTTTCTTGTTTTTCTTTCAATTGAAATGTAGCATGTGTATTTTCGATAATTCAATCTCTTTATCTTAAAAGTTCTAATATTTCATTTAAAATATATATGATTACTTTTAAAAGAAATTTAATAATAAATTTCATTATTTTCATGATATTGATGATAGAAATAATGAACTTAATTATGAAAAAATGCTATTTAAGATGAAGAGGATTATAGAAAATATCAATTTTAAGATAAAAGAGGATCATGTAACCATTTGATTTGGGTGTGTAAAGAGCTTGATTTGCATCTTTTGAAGAAAGAAGTTCACATCCCAGGAAGAAAAGGTTCATTGCAATTGTACCAACACTAGCCTGACAGTAAGATGGAAAGAACAGAAATGACCCAATGTAATAGCTGTGAATATATACCCCTTGCCAGAGCAGACTCAATAGTGCACCCAAGAACCAATCATCTCAACTTCTCAAAAGCCTGTAAAAAAATTTGTAATTTAGCCAAATTGAAAATTAACCTGGGAAGAAAAGATAAAAGAAAAGTAAAGAGTATAAT
>JAJGRW010001019.1:26092-66890 GCA_025461045.1 Carex parvula | reverse complement strand
TTTTTTATTTATATTTATTCATCTCCCTTTTCATAACCTGAAGTTATGATATTAATAACCTGAAGTTATGGCATTAATAACCTGAAGTTATGGCATTAATAACCTGAAATTATTAATACGTATCTATTTTGTAGTACATATGACAAATCTCACAAAGCTTGAATTTATTTCCTTTTTCATTTATCATAACTCGAAGTTATGGTATTAATAACCTGAAGTTATATTTTGTTATAAATATGTATTAATGAAAAATGAGAAAGGAAAACATCCTGAAGATGTTTGTTCCAGATGTGGGATGACAAATCATTGATTGCGTACCTGTCGCACGCTCAAGCATTTTGTAGAGCTTTATCAAGCCTCAATCAAGAAAAAGAGAAAAAATGTGAAAATTAATTTTACTGAAAATGACCTCGAATATGAATGCCATATGGATACACATCTTGATGTATCAGATTTCTTCCAGAATATGGATGAAGAAATAAATATTATTACTTAGGGAGAAGTTGATAAAATCCTAGAAGAGATTAATGGTAAAACTTCTGAAGAAGTTGATAAAACTCTATAAGAGGTTGATGAAGTTCCAGAAGAAACTCAGGTACCTAGTGATTATGAGATCTCAATAAACTATGTACATAATGGTACAATATGGAACCGAAATGAAACATATGTTGATGAAATTTTTGCATATGATATAGCAATTGATGTGCTAAATGAGGAAGATTATGTGCCAAAAACTCCTGAAGAGTGTATGCACAGAAATGATTGGCCAAAATAGAAAGATGCCCTGAAGGCTGAATTAGATTCGCTTGAAAAGCGCAATGTTTTTGGACCTGGAGTCTTAACCCCCAAAGATGTTAACCCTGTAGGTTACAAGTGGGTATTTGCAATAAAAAGGAATCAGAAAAATGAAATTGTGAGATATAAAGCAAGGCTTGTGGCACAAGGTTTTACACAAATATCAGGAGTTGATTATGAAGAAACATATTCACCTGTAGTGGATGCAATAACTCTTAGATTTTTAATCAGCCTCACAATCACTGAAAACCTTCAAATGCGCCTCATGGATGTAGTCACAGCTTATTTGTATGGATCACTTGATAATGATATCTATATGAAAGTCCCTGAAGGATTAAAAATGCCTGAAGCATTGAAATTAAAACCTCGAGAAATGTATTCTATAAAGTTAAAAATATGTTTATATGGACTAAAACAGTCAGGTCGAATGTGGTATAATCGACTCAATGAATATCTCGTAAAAGAATGATATAAATCTAATGTAATTAGTCCATGTGTTTTTATTAAAAGATCAATCTCAGATTTTACAATTATTGCAGTATATGTTGATGATTTAAATATCACTGGGTCTCCTGAAGAGATCGAAAAGACTGCAAAATTATTAAAGAAAGAATTTGAAATGAAAGATCTTGGTATAACAAAATTATGTCTCGGCCTGCAGATCAAGCATTTGTATAATGGTATTTTTGTCCATCAATCAAACTATATCCAGAAGATGTTGAAACGTTTTAATATGGACAAAGCTCATCCTCTAAGTACACCAATGGTTGTCCGATCACTTGATATAAAAAAGGATCCTTACCATCCCCGAGAAAAGAATGAAAAAGTTCTTGGTCGAGAAGTACCATATTTAAGTGCAATTGGGGCTTTGATGTATCTTGCTAATAATACGAGACCTGATATTGCTTTTTCTATAAATTTACTAGCAAGATATAGTTCTGATCCAACACGCCGTCATTGGAATGGAATTAAACATGTATTTTGTTACCTTCGCGGGACACGTGATATGGGACTATTTTATCAAAAAGATACAAAGTCCAAATTAGTTGGGTATGCAGATGCAGGATATTTATCAGATTCGCATAAAGCTCGATCACAATCGGATATGTGTTTACATATGGCGGTACTGCAATTTCATGGCGATCGACAAAACAGACACTGAAGGCAACATCATCAAATTATGCTGAATTAATTGCTCTATACGATGCTGGTTGAGAATTGTCTGGTTAAGGTCAATGATCCAACACATCCAGGAGGAATGCGGGCTCGAGTCAATCAAAGGAAGTCCGACAGTACTATATGAAGATAATGCAGCATGTATTGCTCAAATCAAAGAATGATATATTAAAGGTGACAGAACCAAGCACATCTCGCCAAAATTCTTCTCAACTCATGATCTACAAAAGGATGGCTTGATAGATATTTGTCCAATCAGATCAAGCGACAATTTGGCAGACCTATTCACGAAATCATTGCCAAGAAAAGTTTTTGAGCAACTTTCACAGAAGATTGGCATCCGTCGCTTAAAAGATATACATTAAAATGAGGGGGAGTATTATACACACTGCACTCTTTTTCCCTTCACTAAGTTTTGTCTCACTGGGTTTTTCTTAGTGTTTTTAATGAGGCAGCATAACTAATCCGGAAGTATCAGTTAATTCAAATTGGTCCTAAGTACCAAATTAATATTTGTCCTGCAGTACATTATTAATAGTGTATAATATAAGGTAAAATATCTAAGGAGGAGCGTTATGAAATAATAATAGTAGACATTTCACCTTCTCCACCTCATTCATTTTCTATTAGATTTAATTTTGTATTAATTATCTTGTTAATTGTATGGCTTTTCATTTGCTTTCTCTAGCCTATAAATAGAGGTTTTGTAAGTGGTTGTTACTCAGATGGAGATATAATACATAAATAAGATTTAGTCTCTCCCCAATTTTATTAAAATTTGTTTTGTTTTATAATACATATCTCATTTTAAGGTAAGTTGTGATACTGTCACCTATGATTTTTTTTCCTTTTTCAAACCGAATAACAGAGTAGTTTTGGCTTCATGCAGCGCACTGACTATAAAATTAAAAGAGGACTACACATGGGTTGTATGCTGCATGAAGCCAAAACTACTATGTTAAAATCTTTAACCGAACATCTTCATCCTTCTAATTCATCCTTGTAATTGAAATGCTATTTTTTTTTGTCATGTCAGCAGTTTTAACAATTATCCTTCAATCAATTTAATACAAACATCATCTTTATAATTAATTTTAGTTTAAATTGTGAATCAATAATCTTGGAATTTAAATTTTACATTATTTGCCAGTTGAAATTAATTATGAACTACCGTTACAATTACACATACGTTGCTAACTTACAAATTAATAATTTTACAAATTATAATTGATGTTGCAATTGTCACATTAACGTTTGCTAAAAGTTTACAAATAGGGATGAACATGTTCCCATTAATTTTCCTATAAACAATTTTAGTGGTATTCTGGTTTCTGTCAAATGAAAACGGATCATCTGCCCACTACTTTTACACCAAAAAAGTAATATTAGTGCATCCAGTCAATTTAACAGGCAAGCTTTTGGACTAGAAAAAAATTCGGGCAGCCCGGTTCGGTCCCTAACAGCCATAGTCACAAGATTCGCAAATTATTCGCGAATAATTCATTTTTTGTGTGATGGTGAACCGAACGCCGAATTATTCGGTTGACTACATAATTCGCGAATTTTACGATTTTTTCCCGAATTTTACGAATTATTCGCAAATTTTTGCTGAATTTTTCCCAGAACTTTTTTTTTTGTTTTTTTTTTTGCTCCTTATGGGACTGAGATCTCTGATCCGGATAATTCTGAATCATTCCCGAATTATACCCAAATTATTCTAGAATCACGAATTATTTATCCCGCCTGATAGGGCCATGTTCCCAAGGCCCTCACCCTTAACGAGCCATGAAAGAGTCAGGAGGCCAACCCGGGATCAATACGAAAAGCCCGGGGTCAATAAAAACTAGGCCCTCAACGAGCCGGTCTTAGGCCAAGAATAGTCTGGGATTCGGACCTCCTTTCGGGGCCAGCCCGAGATCAATGAAAATAAGGCCTAAGACCCTGCCACAAAGTTGCCCGACAAAGCTCAATCGGACCACGCCCGATGGACCCAAGAAAGTCTCACCTGACAAAGCGTAGCTGGGCCATATCCGACATAGGTCCAGCCCGAACTCAGCTTGCATCGCCTTCTGTGCGGGTAACTGCCTTTTACAGTTAACATAAACCGTCATATCTACCCTAACTGTACTAACCACGCGGAATGGCAGTTAGGGAACAACCTATATAAGGCAGAAACACTAGTGGAAAAACACAAATCAGGATCGGTTATATTCGCACATCAGGATCGGACCTACAGCCGATCCTGTTCCAGCCGATACAAATAGTCAATCTAAACTGTATCGGTTAAAGAACCGATCCAGATACCAACCATCTGGATCGGTTATTTATTAATAACCGATCCTAATTCTAACTATCAAGATCGGTCGTTAAATTTTAGCCGATCCTAATTCTAACTTTCAAGAACGGACAATTATTCAACCGATCCTGTTGTTGACTTACAAGATCGGTTAATTAAAATATCCGGCACTAATTCATAACTATTGGGATCGGTGTTTTAAATATCACCGACCCTGATTGGTTTTTTTATTATTTTTTTATTATTTTTTTTTGTGAATTCTGATTGTTAGGTCCTATAGTGTGGTCTGACCACCATATGTCTACCAATAAAATATTTTGAGCATGCTAACTAAACACAACATATAAAATTATCTTAACACAATAATTAACTGAAATTATCCAAATTACATGCTATTGTATCAAAAAAAAAAACACAAAAGAAATCAAACAAGTTAATTTTATTGTGCCTAGAATTTTCTGCAAGTATCTCGCATGCTCCTCTATGCGCAACTGCAGCTGCCTCTGTATCTGTTTTGTATTAGTAAACCATGTCATCTCTGTTAGCAGTCGACTTAAAGAGGTCATATATATTTAAACCAGAATGTAAGGATAATGAAACTTTCGAACAGACCTCGAGTTGTTCATGTAACTGTTTTTGAATCTCAATTTGCATGCGGAGAGCCTCGGTCACTTGCAGGTTCCTAAAATATAAAGAGATGCAAAAATTAGAACTGAACTCAAATGCAAAGTTGCTTAGTTTGATGCAAAATAAGATAAAGAGACATACCTTTTCTTGCCAGTATCATTTGCATCAGTTACTGGCAGAGGCTTCTTATCTTCTGAAGAGGAAGAAGAAGAGGATGCCTTTTTGTCTTTATAAATAAGAATTGCATTGTATTAGATATTACATAGAAGCACAGAAAAGTACGAAATTCATAAAAAAAATTATTCTAGGTTCAACTAATTTCACATAAGGTAAGTAATGTAGAACGTACTGCAGTTTATACCAGGTTTAGTTCATCTGTATAATACCAGAATACAGCACAATACATACCTTCTTTTGTCTCAGGAAAGTGCTTTGCCATTCGATACTTCTGCACGTGATTTTACATAGTATTAGTGAATCCGCAAAAAATAAGGAATCCTTTTTCCATGAAATCTGGAAAAAAATTAAGATTATAACCTGCAAATGACTCTTGACATGATAGATTGTTAAACCCTCCACATTCATGAGCTTCAGCACTCCCTTTGGTGTTGCCTCTGCAATTTCAATTTTATACCAACAATAAGTTAAATACAAAATATTTAGCTTTAACCTTCCAAGCATTCACAAATACAAAAAGATGAAACACGAGAATTCAGACTGGTACAGAAAGTGGAAGAGCCAGAGAATATTGGGTCAGAGAAATTGGGATGAGATGCGTGAGAAATCGGGCTTTCTGGATCAGTCAACATAATGGGTTTGTGGAGAGTTTTGAAGCTGAAGAGTTTGGTTTTATCGGAAGAAGATTCACTGGTCGAAGAAAGACTCTTGTTGTCAGAGAAGCTGGTCTTGTGCTGTGATTTGAATAGGTTGTGAAAGGAAGGTGGTGCCGAGGTTTGGCATGAGTGGCTTCTTCTTTCTGGAGAGCTGATATCCTTTACTGTCAGAATGCTTTGGCTGCTCATTTTTACTAATTGTCTCTTTAATTTTCTCAATGCTGCAAATTATCAAATTGAAGTCAGATAACTAGTCCTTATCTTCTATTATCATAATTAAAAAGGATAAATGTAAGAAGTTGAAGTTCAAGCTTCATATGTAAAAGAATTGAAGTCTATTACCTGCCCATATAGGAGCTCAAGTTGACCCCTCAATGCTTCAATTGGCTCATCAGTGCAACTAATGCACACTAAGTATATTGGACCTTTCACAAGAAATATTATCTGCACACAAGGAAATGATTAAATGTGTATCATTTAATAAAGTTCTGATTTTACAAGATTAGATCTGAACTCAGGAGTCACAATACCTGGTGTTTTCCAGCTCTCACAAATTTGATATTATCGCCACTATATGATTAAAAAGAAGAAGAAAAAATTAGACTTCATAAGAGATTTCAGATAATTTTAGAACAGCACAAATACAGAAAGACTCATAAAGCGCACCTATTTTGAACAAAGGAAATAATAGCTTGTAAAGTAGCAGAGAATCCTGCTAGTTTGTGTTCATCTCTATACCTGAAATTGTGACCAGAAACAATAGCTTAAATTTAAAAAGTTACTGATTTTGTTGTTTGTTTAATTACTAGTTTTCTTCACAAAGACACAAGTAAAAGAAAGATATTATTACCTAGAATATATAGGTTTACCAGAGTTGCTCAAATACTTAGTTAATCCAAAAATTAATCCAAAAGTTTAAATCCAATTACGTACATAAATTAGGTTATAATCTTCTTCCTTAAATTTAATGGCAAATACAATGTACATGGGTCAATTAAGTATGATCAGCAATTAGCATCAGTGAAGTTAAAAAATAAAAAATAAAAAGCTCAATCAGAGAGCTTTTCATGCAAATTAGTAGCCTCCACAATATAAAATGCTAACTTACGCACTTTCTAACGAAATAAATCAAAACCCATACCTCGTGAAAATGCTTCTTTTCGCGTCCCCAATCCGAATTTCCTTCAGTCTCCTCTTCAACCCCTCCACTGGAGGTGACGCTGCTTCCCCCCTCCGCGGCGTACCCACTGCTACTGGGACTGGGTGGGCCGTCACACGATTGTGGTGCTTGAGAAACCTCGCCATCTCGTCTTGCGCCGTCACGACTGGAGAACGAGAAGCGAGGTTGGAGCTGACAGAGAGCGAGAAGCGAGAAGATAGAGAGAGAGAGGTGAAACCCTCGTATTAATGCGGCGGAGGACAGGGGGAATGGAGAACCCTAGTTAACTGAGAGCGGGATTAGAGAGAATTGGGGAAAGAGAATTGTGGAATATGTGTTGCAGTGGAACTTGACAAAATGGGGAGCAAATCTTAACAGGATCGGTTAACACATAGCTGATCCTAAAACACTCTCTTCCATCAAGATCGGTTCACGCAAAGAGCTGATCCTAATTGCTTAACATTAAGATCGGTCAAGAGTAAAAGGCCGATTCTGATTGTTCAAGACTATCAAGAACGGTTGTTTATAAACGACCGATCCTGATAAGTCACTATCAGGATCAGTCATTTATAAACGACCGATCCTGATAAGTTCTGGACTATCAGAAACGGCTGTTTATAAACGACCGTTCCTGATACCTACTTTCAAGGTCGGTCTTTTAATTACCCGATCCAGATATATATCAGTATCGCTTTTATGCTATATCCGATCCTGATGTGCTGATACTAAATGTACATTTTCCACTAGTGAAAGGCCCATTGAACAATGTGCCACCATATGACCAAGTACCCATCTCAGCTTGGCCCTTTGACCTATGGGGAATAGACATCGTCGGCCCTTTCCCTAAGGCAGTCCGACAAAGAAGATGGATAATCGTTGCTTTGGAATACTTTACAAAATGGGTTGAGATTGAAGCCTTAGCCACCATCACAGCAGCTGCGGCCGCGAAGTTCATTTGGTGCAACATCATTTGCAGTTTTGGTCTACCTTATGCCCAGTTCAATGCAACATCATTTCCGACAACGGCACTCAGTTCAATGCAACGAGCACTATGGCGTTCCTCTCACGATTAGGCATCTACAACAATTTTACCTCGGTAAGCCAACCCGTCAGCAAAGGACTTGCCGAAGTCACTAACCGAACCATCCTAGAGAGACTGAAGAGGAATGTTAAAGCAAACCGGAAAAACAGGCCCGACATGCTAGATGAAATCCTCTGGGCTTATCGAACCACACTGTGTGAGGCAACACAACAGACGCCTTACTCATTAGTGTTCGGGATGGAAGCTGTAACTCCTATGGAGCTCGTGGAACCATCGCTTCGCACGATGACATACTCAGAGGAAGGAAACCGAGATGCGCGCGATACTGAACTAGAGCTTATCACTGAAGCCAGAGAGAGCTCGGGTACGCACGATGGAATATTGATGAGTCCAAAATGGTACTACTTACTTTTAAAGATTTATAAATCCTAATTCTACTTATGTTCATATCAGAAGCGCATGATTCTACCGTGTAGTATAATTGAGGTGTCGATCCACATGGATAGTGTATTAGATTATAAACAATTTTCACTAGTCTAGGTGCTTCGGGGGGTTTTTAAAACATGGTTCAATACCCTAAAGGTTTGATGCGGTGGCGCTAATTGTGCTAAGGTTAGAATTAAACAGTAACTAGAGTTTCTCTAGGGATCATGTGCTCTCCTTCTTAATTATGCAAAGTATAAATTTCGACGTCTTTCTACCCCGCATGCGGCACTGTCACTATCGCATGCGATATAGATTGTCCCACAGTTACCCGCATGTGGTACTGTCACTACCCGCAGGCTTACTGGGTTCTTGTTTATGCGATTTGAAAGGTTTTTCGATCTTGCGATCGGCTTTTGGGCTAACAATTCTAAGCATCCTAGGTAAGCAATTATCTTTCTCACACAAAACAATTGATCATTCCCTATTTTATCCACAATTAAATATCCGAAAGATCCTACCTAATCTAAGTGTTTCCTAATATAATCTAAATGTACAAATTTACGCTATCCTGCCAAGGGAGCCCACTGAATTCTAACTTTAGTCTTTGAACCGTTGCCAAGCCTCGTTAGCCGAAGTGCCTATAGTACTTACATGCATTTTGCCACTCACATCGGGATGCAATGACTAAACACCTATTGGTATGTGGAGGGTCATTGGCATATAGTAGACATAACTATGTATGCAAGGATTTAATAAAAAAGAATTTAAATAATAAAGCAAATTCAAATCAACATAAACTCATACTAAAACATAATTAAGAATTCGAGTACAACCCTCACCCTAGAGATGAGAAGTTTAGTTTCTCGTGGCCATAGCAAAATAAAAGGAATAAAATAAAGATAACATAAATTACTACCCAATTGAAGATGGATGAACATCTGTCTCCTTATATGACGTCTTATTCTCCTGCTTGGCTTTCGATGGCTACCCTTCTCTCTCTAAGTACTCTCTAACATAACCTAGCAATGAGAATTGCTAATATCGTTTCTATGGACTTAACACAATTAAACACGCACACCAAATTCTATTACAAAAGAAGTATTTATAGTCTTCCTAATATGAGAGATGAAGTAGTGGAAGTAGTGCAAACTTGGAGTGCACTTCCAATTTGGATAGATGAAGCCAAAAATAGCTATGAAAGAGTCAAAATTTTGCTAAGAGGGATATCATACAGGTTAGAGTCCGAATATCTCCAAACCACCCCCAGTTCTAAACTCACTCTCATCTCAGCCTGCTACCCAAAGGCAGGACAAGTCCAACCCTAAAATCTTTTTTCCCATACTGCCTACTCTCCCGGAGATAGGACGTATCACCACCAAACCGAACCCGAATAATTCATTTGTCACGTATTTCTCACGTATATTGTTATTATGATGCTAACACCTACCACAAGCACTCAACTACAGAAAGATTGCATTCCCATGTGCCACAGAAGAACCGAGCTAGCACGTACAATTGTACAACACTTGTTGGAGAAGAAGCAAAAAAAAGGATTTTTTTTATAAAACGTAATTAAAATAATTAATTTTAAAAAAATAACTTGATTACTGAATTTTTTACAAAAATCGAATTGCCATTTCGGTTTGAAGGTTTTTTTTTTGCTAAACCGAATTGGCAACTCGGTTTATACTTTTTTCACAATTCCCCACATCCAACTGTGTGGCCTTGCGTATAACTCTCCCTAAACCGAATTACCAATTCGGTTTAGGGTTTTTTTTTTTGTAGACACTAAGAAGAGCAAATAAAGAAATCTAACACTGAAAATTTGAATTTTTTGTTTAAATTATTTGTTAGATTACTTCTTTTGATATATAATTAGCATATTTATACTAAAATACGCTAAATTACTTGAAATTATGTTGAATTACACTATATTACGATAAATTATGTTGAATTACACTAAATTATGCTAAATTACAATAACTTCGCTAATTATGCTGAAATACGGTAAATTACGCTAAAGTAGACTGATTTTGTGCCATCTTTCATGAATCATAAAAAATAGTAAAAAAATTTGAAAAATAGTAAAAATTGGTATTCTACAAGTTCATTATGTAATTAATTTACTGAGCTACTTGGATTGAATAATATAAATGAAATTCTTAATCGGAAACTTCAACTCAAGTTTTGAGGCTGAGACGCATGCGTATTTTCGCAAGCTTTCCGAAAAGTGATCATTTGCTGAAATCGGACACTCAAGCGCTGTTTTATATCCGTTTGAAGTTTTGCCGTCGTTTTTCGCCTTTTCAGTGAAGATATCGTCCCTATTCATATGTAATTTAGCGTAATTTACCGTATTTTAGCGTAATGTAATGTAATTTAGTGTAATTTAACTTAATATAGTGTAATTCGACATAATTTCAAGTAATTTAGCGTATTTTAGTATAAAAATGCTAATTATATATCAAAAGAAGTAATCTATCAAATAATTTAAATAAAAAATTCAAATTTTCAGTGTTAGATTTCTTTATTTTGCTCTTCTTAGTGTCTAAAAAAAAAAAAACCCCTAAACCTAATTGGCAATTCGGTTTGCTCACTTTTCGGATTTTTGTGGCGTGGTAGCGGAAACACTGTGAAAAAATCTAAACCGAATTACCATTTCGGTTTTTATGATTTTTTTTTAAAAAGACAGTAATCATATTGTTTCTTTAAAATTAATTACTTTAATTACGGTTTTTAAAAAAAATTCCAAAAAATAGGCATCGAGAAAGGAATCATTCATCAAGCGAAGATGCGCTTTTGCGCAACCAGCCAATGCTTATCCTCCAGCTGGCGCAAAGCGCAACTGGTGAACTGCGTTTAATCTCAGGCGGAGTTTCCAAGTGACACGTGGACCACCACGCACCACTTCTCAGTAGATAATACCGCCAGCTAGGACGACCACTGTGATGATGTCATTCCTCCACTCGACGGGGACGCACCTACCCCATTTTCATATTAAGACGATAATGCCCCTGGCATTTGGTATCTATTTACTATTATAGGCTGCTAATTTCAGGAGCAAAAATAAATACAGTTATTTTTCTTTTCCTGGTACGGGACAAATTTGTGCTGTAATTAGTCAACAAGACACAATAATTATTGTCGTGTGTTGGACGCAAAAGGAATTTTTAAGTAGACTTTCGACCAAATATTCTCACAATAGACTCTTATTTTAGGGTGCGTTTGGATGAATCAAGGAATAGCTCGGAATAGTAGCTATTTCTAGATTCGGAATAGCTGCTAACTCAACATTTCATAGGAATAGCGGAATAGCAGCTAACCCGAGCTATTTCTTTGTTGAGAATAGCGTTTTTTTTCACCCAAACGTGTTGTATTAAGAATAGCTCGCCAGGAATAGCAACTATTCCTGTGTCACCCAAACGTACCCTAAGGTCTGATGATCGTCCGATCTAATTTAAAATTTGTGCGCACGAAAATTGAAACAGACACGCACGAAGTTTAAAATGTTACACACGAATCTTAAAGCAAATCAACGGTGATTAAACCCATCGAACCAGAGTAGGTCCGATGCCCATCGAACCTACTCTCAAGTGCTTATTTTAATGTCATATTTTTTTCTTTTCTGTGAGTATAGATTTTGCTATCATTGTTAGAATGCCATTAACATCACAGTTATGATATGCAATATAATTCGGTTGGTTTTAATTGTTTAGATTAAAAAAACACTTTTTAATAAGTGAAATTTTTTATATACCCATGTAAACTTCTAAAATAACCAATATCTCCATAAAAACATCATAATATTCTATTTCCATAAAAACTTAATAAATTTTCTTCCTATCTCCTTTTATTATTTTAATTTTTTATTTACTTATTTTAAAAATTGAATTGACAAATATATTCTCATCTCTTCCAAATTTTATTATCTTCACTTAGACATGTGTACTGGTTTTTTTATTTGTACTTTTTTTTAAGAACATTTTAATATGGAGATAATGTTGAACGGTCGGATCGACTGTTTGAACTTTAAAAATGAAAATATGCTCATTTTACAAATAGGTCCTTATGTCTATAGAAGAATTTATCTTTTTTTTATGGAGACATTGGTTATTTAAAAGCTTTGTATGGGTACATTAGAAATTTTCTCATTTAATAATAAGAGTGTGGCCTGACATGTTCAATTTTTTAATGGGCTCCTGTAGCCATGGATCTTTCCAGAATTTGATATGTGTTCCTTGTTCCTTTTTGAACTGTACTGAATTATACAGGAACTGCTGAATTGATGTTAGATTTTTCCAGAAAGGTGGTCTCTTCACTGTTAACCATTGACACATGGTAAGAGCTGCGCCAATGCCATCTAAGGTGGTCTCTTCACTGGTAACCATTGACACATAATCTTTGCCAGAAGCGCCTTACTGAAAGTGAGCAAATTTTTTACACCCAGTCCTTCTGACATGTTCAATTAAAATGAAATATTTTGGATTGCACATTCGATTGCGTTGTTATTACAAGTTTATAACTGTAATAAATGATGTGAACCGTCTAACATATATACATAGTATATACATATATCATATATGAGACAATTTGTTTATTTTTTATTTTTTTTCTTTTTCTCTCTATTTAAAGAGAGTGTAAATTTGGGTCTGTTCGGCATGCCTATTCCTGTTGGGAATTTGATGGGTTATGGGATCATAATTCTACTGTTCGGCAGCCATATTTTTCTCCAAAATTTTTCCGCAAGTAGTTCCCATTCCAGATTCAGTGCAATATTTTGGAATAAAAAACCGGACCACTTAATATTTTTTTTCCCACTCACTCTCTCTCCTCTGTCAGATTTTCTCTCTACTGGGTATGAATTTTTTAATATCTTTCTCATTCTCTCTCCTCCCTCAGCTTACCTTGTAACAAATACATTGGGTGCACATATATATAAAGAGCTGTTGCTTTTTTACATTACCAATTGTGGGACTAAGCTAATGATATGATCCGTATTGCATCTTTTTTTTTTTTGAAATAAGCTTGCTCTGTGTCTCACAACTCCAACTACCTGCCATTTATTAATTAGTTCTTTAAATATATGCATGACTCATCGGTTTTCCAACCAAGTCAAACATTACAAAATATTTTTTTTTACAACACATTTTAAATAGTTTGTTTGTAAATGCTTATAAAAATTTATTTATTTTTTATAAATTTTTATAAATGTTTATGTTTTCTTAATTGTTTTTATTTGTTTATAAATATTTTTTATTTTATTTTATTTTTTCCATTTCATTAAATAATTCTTATTTAATTATAAAATTATTTATATTTATAAAATAATAATTAATAAGTAATGTATGTAATTGTTAATCTATTTTATTTTATTTAATTGTTATTTTCTTATTTTTTTTATAAATATTTTCTTATTTTATTTGTACCCATTTTAGTAATAATTTTTACTAGAAATGTTTCATCTATTTAATATTATTATTTAATCAATTTTATTTAATTTCATTATTACAATTTTATTAATAAAAATAATTAAGTTTAGATAATTTTTCGGTGATCGGATAACAAGCTTACGGTACAAGAATTGTTATGTTATTGTTTATTTGATTTAATTAATAATTATTGTATTGATATCATCAAATTTAGAAAGAAAATAGGATTTTCCACAACTATTCCCACGGTACAACCGAACACTCATCAGTACATTCTCATAATTATTCCCGTGCATACTTATGAGTATGGGTTCCCGCAAATAAAAAAGTGGGTTTCCGAACCCGTCAAATCCCATCTCGCACAATCCCGTGACAAACGAACAGGCCTTTAGAGTGGATGGGACAAAATGTGGAGTACAAGATTGATTATCATACTTTTATTATAATTATAATTAATTTTGTTGCAATCTTCTTCATTTCGTTGCTGTTTTAATATTCTAATATTATTGGAGCACCATAATCTTTTTTGATCTATTATATCGTTTTATTTCTTTGTTCAAAGAACTAGCCATTACAACAGGCCTCATACTTCCATTGCAAAGCTATAACTATATCATTATGTTAATTCAGTAAATTAAAGGAAGGGTCCAAGTCGGTGTTGTCTTTTGAATATGTCATTTTTATTAAAAAAAAACATTTTTTAGCAAATTATGCTAGATGTGATACTATTTTAAATATTATGTAATTTTTATCAAGTACACTCTTATGATTCGGCCGTTTAATTTTTTTTTATCTCGTAAGAGCATCTGCATCTCTGAAAGTATTAGAGTTTCTAATCTAACGTGGTAGTTGCTAAACCAGTTTTAGAGATGTAATGGATTTCTTATTTAGCAACTTTGCTCAATAATTTCTTATTAAGAAATTGTTTATAAACTCTGACGTGGCAGAACGATTGGCCTATATTCGCTAAAATTAGTTTAATTTACTGCTGATGTGGCTTATCAATTTTAATTTACTGATGATGTGGCTTATTAGAAACTCTAAAATTAGTTTCAGGGATGTGAACATTTAGAAACTCCAGAGTCTATAATTTCTTAAAAGCAGTTAACAGTTATTTAAAAACTCTAAAAGTTTTAAGAATGTAGATGCTCTAATAATCGCTAGACTTCCGATCTTTTCTAAAGGGCTTCGACTGAGTCCAAATTAAGATCCTCAAACAAATACATTAATAATTAATATTGTAATAAATTAATGGCCTTCTTTGCTAAAGAACCTGTTTAGTTTTATTAAGAAGCAAAGTGTTGTCTGTTCAATAATGAAACTGTTGCAAATGTCCAAATTGATCCTTAATAATAACATTACATAAGGTTTAAACTATGATTCTACATATACTGTTTTTAAGTTCAATTAAGTTTTGACAACAATAGTTTAATTGTAACAGGTTATTTGACAAAGCATACCAGTGCACGAAAGAGCCAAAACAATATAACGTAAAAAAATATGCAAACACTAGAAATCCTTGTTCAATAAGTTTTTTTCACTATGTTGCATGAATACAGATACGGGTATCGTATCGGATACAATACGGATATGGCGATACGTCAATTTTCAAAAATCAAGAATATGATACGTCTATTATATATTATAATATTATTTTTTTATTTTTTTATATATTATATTTAGATAATCACAACTTAAATCAAATTTACACAAAAAAATAAAAGCTGAACCTAAGTATCAATTAAATTGCGCATTTGTTAGAACATAACACATGTGATACTCTAGTACAATGGTTATGGGTTTTGATACTCAACTGGACTTCCAGGGTTCGAATAAAATGTTAATTTGCGCAGGTGTTTGCGCGGTTTATGAGCTCGGGTTGCTTTATCTGCTCGGTGTATGCGGGTCGCGTTAGCAATTCATCCGTGCCTGATTCCTCGGTTCAATTCCGTATCAAATGGTTAAGGATACGTCGGCTCACCCGATTCGCCAACTCGGGTGAGCTGGCGTATCAGACACGTACCTGATACGGGAATGAAGCCCAAATAGAAGTATTGGAGTGACATAGCTATTTTCTAATTCACAATTAATTAGTGCTACAATATGAATACTAATTTGAAAGTGCTACCATATAACAAAAAAAAATAAGGTAAAATATATAAAAAATAAAAAATTAATACAAAAATATAAATGACAAATAAAAAACCATTTGGATAATAACCATTCGGCCATAATTTTTTGTTGATTTTCTCCAATAACTTACAAAATGTAAAACAATGGCAATTATCAAACTTAATTAAATGTTAAGTATTGGCATTATTTATGATGCATATCTACTCGCATATATATGATGTATAACTATCAGCATATAAAATATTTTTTTCTTAACTTTGTTGTGTGCATACATATATACATTGAATATCATACTTAATACGTGCATGGTCATCAATTAGATGCCATAACTAGGCACAAATAACATTTTTGTTACGCGAAAAATATATTTTGTGTGAAAAATTAAGAGCATTTACATCCCAGCAACTCAAATGAGCTTCTAAATAACTGTTAATCTCTTTTTAGAAATTAAGGTCTCTAAAATTTCTAACTCTCACATCCATGAAATTAATTTTAGAGTTTTTTTAAGCCACGTCACCAACAAATTAAAAAACATAAATAATTTGAGCCAATCATTTGATCAGCATGGAGTTTATAAACAGTTTTTTAATAAGAAACTTTATTGCATAGTTTCTAAATAAGAAACTCTCTCACATCCCTGAAACTAGATTAGAAATTATCACATCAGATTAGAAACTCTAATAATACCAGAAATGTAGATATTCTGAGAATCATTCAATTTTACCAGTAAATCATTTAGTTGTGACTTAGAACAATTATTTTGGATATAAAAAATTTCACACAAGAGGTCTAATAAATTTAAGAAAATTGCCAACATTGTTGCACTTATAAAAAATTAATAGAAAATTTCACATTTTGCCCATCTTTTAAAAAAATTGAAACATATTGTCCTCTTCAAAATATTCAATAAATATCCTTGTTGTCCCTTTCTCCCCCTACCTGCATTTACATCTCTCTGTTTTTTATTTATTTGTCTCATTTATTTTATCCTATTCTTAATACAAAGAGAGGGAAAGAAAAATAATGACATGATTATCTAATTAATAATTAACCAAACCCATTGCTTAAGGAGCCAAGTGCCATGTGTGTATCGTTTTGTTTTAACAAAGTAATATTCATAATATTTTTTTTTTAATGAAAATTTTGAAAAAATGGAATTCACAAATTCCTTTCTTTCTCCTGGTAAAATTTTGACTTTTCATTCAATTTTTATTTCAGAATACTCTAATTGGTCTAATAAATTAATGATAGAAGTTTTCAATTCAAGATGGTGAAGTAGGAGGGGACCATCTAAGTTATGGTATGTTTCATTTTCTCATCTCCTGGTTCATTGATTACAACTTTACAAGGATCATAAAATGTTGACTTAGAACTAGGATATCAAACCGACATTTTTATTAATATCCAAAGTTAATTACAAATTAATAAATTTATCCATGATTTCCGAGTTTTTCCAAAATTATCCAAACCGTCCATAAATAGCCGGTTTTCTCTTTCTCTTTTTTTTAGAGACACTATGAAGAGCAAGATAATGAAATCTAACACTGAAAATTCAAATTTTTTGTTTAAATTATCTGTTAGATTACTTCTTTTGATTTATAATTAGCATATTTATACTAAAATACACTAGATTACTTGAAATTATGTTGAATTACACTATATTACAATAAATTATGTTGAATTACACTAAATTACGTTAAATTATGCTAAATTACAATAACTTCGCTAATTATGCTGAAATACGGTAAATTACGCTAAACTACGCAAAATTACGCTAAAGTAGACCGATTTTGTGCCATCTTTCATGAATCATAAAAATAGTAAAAAAATTCCGAAAATAGTAAAAATTGGTATTCTACAAGTTCATTATGTAACTAATGAGTGAGGCTACGGTGCTATGCATAGCACCAATTGGGACCGTACTACGGCTTAAAATTTGAGTTTTCAAAATTCTAACGGTCGATCCGAACCGTTCAACATGATTATAAAATGAATATGTACTTGCAAACCAAATTTGACATTTTTTTGAATTTTTTTACTATTTTTTCGAAAATCACTTGATCTGAACATTTTGGACCATCCAAAAATAGCCTATCTAAAAAAATAGTAAAAAAATTCGAAAAAATGTAAAATTTGGTTTGCAAGTACATATTCATTTTATAATCATGCTGAACGGTTTGGATCGACCGTTATAATTTTGAAAAGTCAAATTTTGAGCCGTAGCACGGACCCAATCCGTGCTATGCATAGCACCGTAGCCTCACTCGTAACTAATTTACTGAGCTACTTAGATTGAATAATAGAAATAAAAATCTTAATCGGAAACTTCAACTCAAGTTTTGAGGCTCTTTTGTAAGTTTTTTGGCTATTCTGAATTTTGAAATCCGGCATTGCTAGCACTGACGCATGCATATTTTCGCAAGTTTTCCAAAAAGTGGTCATTTGCTGAAATGGGACACTCGAGCGCCGTTTTATGGCCGTTTGAAGTTTCGTCGTTGTTTTTCGCCTTTTCAGTGAAGATATCATCCCTATTCATATGTAATTTAGCGTAATTTACTGTATTTTAGCGTAATGTAATGTAATTTAGCGTAATTGAACGTAATATAGTATAATTCAACATAATTTCAAGTAATTTAGCGTATTTTAGTATAAATATGCTAATTATACATCAAAAGAAGTAATCTAACAAATAATTTAAACAAAAAATTTAATTTTTTCAGTGTTAGATTTTATTATCTTACTCTTCATAGTGTCTCTTAAAAAAAATATTTTTGAATTATAAATCAATATGAAGATAAAAGAGAAACAAAAAATAGTTTCTAATTATACATCACTATGAAGACACACAGTAATTTATTGAAATTTACCTTATTTTAGCGTAATTTAACATAATTTAGCGTAATTTAATATAATATAGTGTAATTCAATATAATTTCAAGTAATCTAATGTATTTTAGTATAAATATGCTAATTATAAATCAAAAGAAGTAATCTAACAAATAATTTAAACAAAAAATTCAAATTTTCAGTGTTAGATTTCATTATCTTGCTCTTCATAATGTCTCTAAAAAAACAGAGAGAGAAAACCGGCCATTTTATGACGGTTTTGACATTTTTGGAAAAAACTCGAAATCATGGATAAATTTATTAATTTGTAATTAACTTTGGATATTAATAAAAATGTCGGGATATCAAATAATGAATTTTTTCTAAAAAAAATGAATACATTAAACTTAATCTATAAATCATTTTTCTACGACTTAACTTTATACTAAATTAATTTATATATTTATAAATTTTACATGCAAACTCATCACTTGTGAAATAATTTAGTTACAATATTTTTTTTTAAAACTCAGTAGAGGCTACTAGTTTCAATAATTTTGATTCGTAGTTTGAAGGTAATATAAATATTTTGAATTTAAACTCATCCAAATTCTACTGCATTTATCGAGTTGCACAAAACTTAAATGTCATAATTAATATAACACAGTTCGTTTCTTAGCAGATGCAATAAACCAATCTTGGTTAGAATATTTTTACAATGATGTCAATTCCTAATCATTATATTGTTGTCATTTAAGTCCGATTAGATTGTAATTAAAAAAGCAAATTAAATTACAAGAGTTTTAAAATGAATCAAATTTCACTCAATATCAAGTTATGAGCATTTGAATTTAATGTCATATCAAGTAAAATATATTAAAAAAAAGAGGACAAAAATGAACAAAAAAAAAGATGCAGTATTACACAGATGCTGTGTATTGTTTTTCACTTTATTATTGTTAACATCAACACGTTTAATTTGTTATGTTGCAAAGAGAAAAATTAATTGTGATTCATAATTTTGCTTTGGTTTTCTCCAATGACTTACAAAATGTTAAAGTTTCACAATTACCAAACTTCATTAAATGTTATATATTGGCAGCATTATGATGCAAAACTATATGGAGTTGGCTACGGTGCTACATGTAGCATAGAGGGCCTTCGTGCAATGGCTTAATATTTGAGTTTTTAAAATTCTAACGGTCGATTCGAACCATTCAACATGATCTCCATATGAATATGTACTTGCAAACCAAATTTTACATTTTTTAGAATTTTATTACTATTTTTTTAGATAGGTAGAAAAACACTTGATCTGAATGGCAAATAAGAGTTGGGTTTATGAGAATATGGATACAGTTAGTCAACTTGTAAGCAATATCCTTAATGGATGGGTTACCGACTATTTCCAATACAGAGTTAGTGATGATGACTACGTATTCAATAATGATGCTGCAAATCTATTTATGGGAGTGGAATGTTTCAGAGACTTGCTTTATTGTGAGAATGAACTTGGCCCCGAGGTATGAAATTTATTTTTAAACTTGTACAATTTCATTCCATTACCTGGTTAGAAAGTAGGTAGTTATACTTAAACTGATAGAGATGAGTACTTCAATATGTTGTTAGTTATAGTTTTTTCCAAGATATTGCTAGTTATAATTTATTTAGAAGTATAGGTATGAATACTTGAACTGATAGGAAGTAATACATTATCAAATTATCCTATAGACAATTGAAATTTCAACATTCATTATGCATTACTGGCAATATTTAGAAGCATAGGAATGAATACTTGAATTGATAGTAAGTAATACCTGAACTGATAGGAAGTATAGGTCTAAATACTTGAACTGATAGGAAGTATAGGTCTGAATACTTAAACTGATAGGAAGTAGTTTATTTAGAAGTATAGGTTTGAATACTTTAACTGATAGGAAGTAATACATTATCAAATTTTTCTGCAGACAATTGAAATTTGAACATTCATTATGCATTATTGGCAATATTTAGATGCATAGAAATGAATACTTGAATTGATAGTAAGTAATACTTGAACTGATAGGAAGTATAGGTCTGAATACTTGAACTGATAGGAAGTAGTTTATTTAGAAGTATAAGTCTGAATACTTGAACCGATAGGAAGTAATACATTGCATTTTCTGCAGACAATTGAAATTGCAACATTCATTATGCAAAGGGATACACCGGTGAATTATTATCATGAATGGTTTGTCCTTCAGACCAAAACTCAAGTAAGTTTGTTTATATTTCTTGTCCATTTACTTAAAAAATATTTGGAAATATTTTTTATTAATTTTGTAATATTGTAGGATATGGGACCAGTCAATCCATTCATCAACCTCTCTCATTGTCAGCCTCATTTGTTTTCGAGACAATTTGACAGTGCCAGATGGCTTTTCATTCCATTGTGTGGTTATGGGCATTGGACACTTGCTGTAGTTGAACTGAAGAGAAAAGAAATCCAAATGTACAATTTTGTGCAAAGCGAAGGGGCAGATGAGAACTATTTTGAGCCGCACAAAAATACTATGCATTGGGTAAAATTCTTTCTTGCTTGGAGGCTTGGTGAGTATATTTTGTTCTTTATTTTTCTTAATTCATATAAATATATTTGATAGTTACAAATGCTAGAACTGTTGGTAATTACGACATTTTTGTTTAGGAGATGAATCTTGGAAAAATGTTAAATACAAGTGGATGGATTGTCTCAAGCAGGAACCAGGTTCAAAAGATTGTGCAATTTATGTCATTCGATATATTGATTGCTCAGCAGAAACGTCCCACTTGATTTCAATCAAGTTATTATTGATTGATTTTACTTAAAATTCATAAATTATGATTCATATTTCATTTTTTTAAACTAATTATTTATGTTAAAAAATGTAGGAATTGATAAGCAAGTAGCGTCTTTTACTTGCCTATCAATTTCTGATTGATGATAGGAACAAATTTAAATTCAATGGATAAGGTCTCATGAACTGCAATGTATAGCTGTAATTGGGGTTGGTCATGAACTGATGGTATTGTGATAAACTGTGATATGTTTGGGTATTTTGTGATTTTTTTATTTTGTTTTATTTGTGGTTTTCTTAATTGTGGATTTGTTTAACTTGGATGATTTGTGATATATTTGTGGATGACATTACTGGTAATAGGTGATGAATTGATAATTTGTGATATACAGTTATGATAATTATTTGTGATTAATTTTGTAGTTTTACTTTAGTATATATATGATAACACACAAACTATAACTTTCATGTATAGATATGAATACTTGCACGTGTACATGCTAATAACTCTTGTATTACAAAATTAAAATTATTTTCTAAAATATTAGTTTATCTTTAGATTGTTGCATACAAACTCTAATTCTACTGTATAGGTATGAATACTTCCATGAGTACATGTAACATCTAATATTTCCAAGAACATATTATTTTAAAAATATTATTTTCCTTTTGTTCAGTACAAATTAATTCTTCAACGTATAGGTATGAATACTTGTAAAAACAAAAATAAATACTTACAGGAGCAAGTACTTATTATTACTTGCAAGTACTTATTAATATCATAAAAAACTTTAAATTGGTAAACAATATTTTTACTTTATATTATTACTTGGTAGTATATAAATGAATACTTCATTGAGTAGAAGTTAATACCATAAACTTTACTAAAATGGATCAATTTGTACGAATATTTGTTTACAACATAGCTGTCAATACTTTAGTTGTAACTGTGAATACATTGTTTCATAGAAATGAATACTATGTTTCATAGCAATGAACCCGTATATCGTGGTCCCCCCGGTAGTTTTTATGTCGTCCCTTGGTCGTTGTCACTTTCAAGCGACGTTTGCTGTCCCCGAGGTAGGTAGTGGTCCCCAGATAGTTATTGCGCAATAAACTTGTGTGCTTTTATCATAAATACTTTATAACTTTCATATATACACTTTGGTATGTAACTATGAAAACTTTGTATCTAGCAATGAATATGAGAAAGTAGTATGTTTTTTTTTCCCTTTCTGTTGCGGTCCCCTCCAGTTAGTTATCGGTCCCTACCGGCAGTTGAACGTGTTTTCTTTAAGTTAATTAGCGGTCCCCGCAGTTAATTAGTGGTCCCCCCACGTAATTGTTGGGTAATCGCTGTACCCTTTGATTAGGTTAAGTATGTGGAAAGTTCGTAAAACAAAAAATTTTACTTTTAACTTAACCCTAGGATTAAAAGAATTACATCGGAAAGCCAAACGAAAGTTCCTTTTCCAGTCTTTTCCTTGACATAATCTTTTAATCCTACTTAGGATCTACTCCCCGATTGATTTCTAAAATAATATTTATTTAACATTTAAATAAATATAAATAACATTTATACCTTGTTTCCAAATTACAATTGGAATGCAGACCGAGCGAGAAGACCGGATCTGAGCAATGTCTTCTTTCGGAGCAATGACTTCTCTCGGAGCACCAAACATATGGTGCCTCTATAGGTTATCCACCAGGACTAACCAGAGAGCGATTTATTTCTTTTGCCAGAAATACTATAAACCGCGGTCTTACGCAAAAACACTATTCACGAGAAAAAGACGAAATAGCAGAATTCCTGACCCGCAGTTATTCTGATTTTACTAAAAGGCAAAACAGAAATATCGCGACTTTCGGGAAAACAATATTCACCAAAATCCCGCAAACACTATTCAACAACTCGAAAGATAATACGTAACTGTTACGTATAACTTTCGTTTAAACCGCAACACTATTTGGGAGAGAAAACGAGAAAGAGAATGATAACTGAACCAATTCGAATCAAACTCAGACTTTTCGAACTTTTCAACTTCTGAATTTTCTTACCCCTACCCCTCTATTTATAGGGTTAGGGAGGTGCTTGCAGCGAGGTGCTTATGTGGATAGGATTGATGACATGTCATGTGGATATGATCGGTGACGTGTCATGCGGATAAGGACGAATCTGAAAAGACCAGAATGCCCTCGCCCCGAACACAATTAATATCCATATAATTATTCTGAATAATTACATTTCTTGCGGTTGTTGATTTCGGTAATTTATACAACGTGTCTCATACGTTTATAAATTAACCGGTTAACTTTTATACAACGTGTCATACACGTTTATAAATTAACCAATGTTTTTGCTTGTCATTTTTACATGACATTTATAATATAATTATATCAAGTATAATTAATTATAAACTATCTTATTATTGATCATAATCAATTTATAATCAATCAATAAGATTCTCCGATTAACTCTTATAGGTGTGACCCGATAGGATCTGTGTTATGTTGGTAAATAAAATTAAAACCGTTTTAACTTCTATAATCATGAGAGACATCTGGAAAAACGCATCATGACCATCCAATTACACAGATGATGTCGTACAATACAATATCACGATCCAGTAAACTATTTTACTCGTGTTTAATTCTTTTGTCTCATAGCTGTCAGATTAATTTCAAGGTAGGTTTGTGTCATCCTTGTAAATTAATCTTTTCTTGATCTTGAGCAGATTATCAAATATGATTACTCTTGTATTCATACTGCTAGCAGATATTCTTACTCTATCAAGGGGTCCAGTGACACTATAACTCGTATAATAAATACGAGGGACAATAGTACTTTTGGTAGACCATCACTACCTCAGCTAAGTTATGTATACCGAAGAGCTACCGTTATAGCTACTTTTTACAGATAGCGTTAGGTAACAATCACACATACACATCTCTTAGTTAGGAAAGATGAATACCTCATACTTTAGAATTTAACACTGAATGAAAGCATTAATGACACGAACACAATTCCGTATAATGTTTCATTCGGGGTCTGTCAAATACCATGTTCTCTAACATGTATCTATGTGATTAAATTGACAACTCATTGTCTATGGTCAGTAAAACTTTAACCATCATTTAATCCACATACTAACATTTAATTGGTTAATTAGTGTTATTTGCTAATTACCTCGGTCAGTGACTATTAAGAGTATTTATCATCTATATTATGAAGTTCTACTCATTTCGAATCCGAATACCGAAATAATCCATAATTCGATAAAACTCAAAGAACAAAATGATAATATTATTAATCATTCAATTCATGAACAAAGCTTTATATAATTAAATTATCGTATTATTGACTTCTAGATTATTACACTAACAATCTCCCACTTAAGCTAGAGTCAATCATATTGCCCTGCTAATTATACAAGTCTCTAATTTCTCAAAGATCTCATAGATCCCAAGAAAATCTCACAACCTATCTTCTATGTGTTCCAGACCCATAGAAGCTGTATGCATCCGGTGCATGGCTTGAGTTAGAGTTTTGTGAGTGGATCAGCTGTGTTGCTGACTGTGTCAACTCTACAAATCTTTACATCACCTTTGTTTATGATATCTTATATTAGGTGATAACGTCTTATTTTTACTCGAGTTGTCACGGTCGGTTTGGAAACTTGTATCGGTGTAACTATTTACAATGAGTTCAGAATCACCGCCGTAGATAAGGATCATATCCTTATTTCTTCTCAAGTATTTCAGGATATTCTCTGCAGCGTTCCAATGTTCCAAGCCTAGATTAACCTGATATCTACTCGTTACACTTAAAGCGTACGAGACATCAGGGCGAGTGCACAACATGGTGTACATGATAGACCCAATAGCCGAAGCATATGGTACTCTACTCATCACACTTCGCTCATCAGTTGTCATAAGACACTGAGTCTTGCTAAGTTGAACACCATGTGACATTGACAGGAATCCCTTCTTGGAATCCTGTATGCTGAACCGATTCAGCACTTTTGTCAATGTACGTGCTTTGACTCAATTCTATGAGTCTCTTTGATCTATCTCTATAGATCTTTATGCCTAGTATATAGACAGCCTCGCCCAAATCTTTCATTGAGAACTCTTTCTTTAATGAAGACTTGGCTAATTTGAGAAAAGGAATATCGTTCTTGATTAGGAGTATGTCGTCTACATATAAGATTTAGAAAAACGATGGCACTCCCACTAGTCTTCCTGTACACACAAGGTTCTTCTTCGCATCTGACGAAGTCAAACTTTTTGACTTTTTCGTCAAACCGAAGATTTTAATTCTGTGATGCTTGCTTCAATCCATAAATGGATCTAAGAAGCTTGCATACTTTCCCAGCATTCTTTGGATCTTCAAAACCTGAGGGATGTATCATATACACGTCCTCTTCTAAGTTTCCGTTTAAGAAAGCGGTTTTGACATCCATTTGCCATATTTCGTAATCATGAAATGAGGCAATTGCTAGGAGTATCCGTATTGACATGAACATAGCCACGGGCGAAAAATTTCATTATAGTCAACTCTTTGAATTTGTTTGAAACCTTTCGCTACTAGCCGTGCTTTGTAAACAGTCAAATTACCATCCATGTCTGTTTTTCTTTTGAAAACCCACTTGTTCCCTATGGGTTTTACCCCATCAAGTGGTACGACTAGGTTCCAGACCTGATTGTCGTACATGGATTGTATTTCAGATTTCATGACCTCCAGCCATTTATTGGAGTCGGGCCTATCCATTGCTTCCGCATAAGTCAGATGATCTTTAGTGTCAAACACTGAGACTTCGTGAAGTCCCATGTACCTCTCAGGTGCATGTACTATCCTTTCTGACCTACGTAGGACTTGTGCTTTTGGCTGTTGAACTTCATCCACGACAGTTTGCGGGTTTAGTTCTACTTCAACTTGCGTCGAAGTATCTGAGCTCGGGACTGGAACCTCTTCCACAACTGTTTGTGGATTTGGTTATTCCAAACGCTCATTAGCCGAAGCATCAAGTTGTGGAATTATATAATCAACTTTTGATATATTATCGTGTGATATATCTTGAACCTCTTCAAGTATTACAGTACTCCCACTACTTTTCTTGCAAGAAACTCTTTCTCCAAGAACACACCATGACAAGCAACAACTATTTTGTTCTCGGATTGGTGATAAAAGTAATACCCTTTAGTTTCCTTAGGATATCCTACGAAAAAACATTTATCAGATTTGGGTTCAAGTTTGTCAGACGTCATACGTATGACAAATACTTTGCAACCCCAAATTTTAAGAAAAGATATATTTGGAACTGTTCCAAACCATAACTCGTACGGAGTCTTTTCTACTGATTTAGATGGAACCCTATTTGTCGTTAGTGCAGCAGTTTCTAGTGCGTGTCCCCAAAATGATTTTGGGAGGGTGGCTTTACTCATCATAGAACGAACCATGTCAAACAAAGTTCGATTCCTTCTCTTGGAAACACCATTCCATTGTGGTGTCCCTAGAGGCGTGAGTTGTGAGACTATCCCACATTCTTTCAAGTACGTTTTAAATTCCTGACTCAAATACTCGCCTCTACGATCTGATCGTAAGGCTCTGATCTTTTGTCGAGTTGGTTTTCTACTTCAGTCTTGAATTTCTTGAACTTTTCAAAGGATTCAGACTTATGTCTCATCAGGTAGACATAACCATATCTACTGAAGTCATCAGTAAACGTGATAAAGTAATAATAACTATTTCTTGTACAAGTACTCATTGGTCCACATACATCACTATGTATAAGACTTAATAAGTCACTTGCCCTTTCACCTTTCTTGGTGAAAGGAGCTTTGGTCATTTTTCCACGTAAACAAGATTCGCATGTGTCAATTGATTCAAAATCAAATTTACCAAGAAGTCCAACTTCTTGATGCGTTTCTCGTTTATATGACCTAGGCGACAATGCCACATGTAAGTCGTACTTTCATGAGACGTTTTGAGTCGTTTATTGTTGATGTTAAACACGGGTTTATCCATTTTCAGTATATAAAGACCATTTATCATATAAGATGATCTATAATATAATTCATTTTTATAAATAGAACAACGATTGTCCTTTTATAACAAATGAAAAATCATTCATCTCTAAACATGAGATTGATATAATATTTCTGGAAATGCTATGAACAAAATAGACATTTTCTAGTTTCATTACAAACCCGCTAGGCAAATACAACTTTATACTACCGACGGTCATGGCTGCAACACTTGCTCCATTTTCAACTCGAAGTTGTACTTCCTTATTGCGTAACTTCCTCTTATTTCTCAGTGACTGCATATTTGAATAAATACGAGCACATGATCCGGTATCTAATACCCAATCATTAAGAGAGGTTGCAACGTTTATTTCAACATATATCTGAGACTGGAGCTTTTGAGACATTCCCAAACTTCAGATCTCCTAGGTATTTCGGGCAGCTTCTCTTCCAGTGACCCTTGCCATTACAATAACAACATTCAGTGTCAGGAGAAACCTTTATCTTGAGAGCGTTTGTTACCGGAACAAACTTCCCTTTGCCTTTGTACTTGTGAGCCTTTTTCCTTTCACCTTTTTGATCTTTCTCCCACCGTCTTGGATCATGAGGACATGAGAACTTTTCTTCATGTCGCCCTCAGCGATCCTCAACATCCCTTAGAGCTCCTGCAAACTCTTTATCCATCCCATACATATGAGGAAGAGAGTTCAGGATAATGTCCGTTGTCAACTCTTTGCTCTACGGACCGTTTAAGCTTCTCCAGTTGCTCCACATCGCTCGTCATACGAAGCATGTGAGAACTGATATAGCTGCTCTCTGCCATTTTGTGACTCAACAGAGACTTGGTCACTTTATACCTCTCAACACGTGATTGCTCTTGAAACATTTTCTTGAGCTAATCACACATGTTGTAGTATTTGGTATCCATGAATCGCCTCTGCAAATCAGGACCCATAATCCCTACAAGTAGGTTTTGCACATCAAGCTCATCTTATGTGCTTGATGCGTTTAGTGACGTTGTCTGCTGTGGCGCCAGGTTTAGGCACTTCAGGGATTGGTATATCGAGAACGTATTCTTTCTTTTCATGTCTCAGAACGATGGTTAGATTACGGAACCAGTCCGTAAAATTGGATCCGTCTGCGTTTAGCTTTTCCTTATTGAATAAGGAACGTAATGAGAAAGACGTTTCTTTAGACATGTGTCTATAATGTTAAATGTAAAGATCTTTAGCTTTGTTCATGTAATGTTTTATTATAATAATAATAAAACTCCCACTACAAATTTGTTTTATACCCATTTTGTAGTAGGATCCAAGATCCCTATTTTCACTAAGAACCAAGGCAGTGTATTGATTAGAGTCAAAATAACGATGATTTACGTAGGGTTTTGGCTTAGGTTTTGCATATTTTCTCACACTTATGTTTAATTTATTAGAGAAAAAGGCTACTGTCACCCTTCTTTATGTTTTATTGCAGAATACAGGTTTTGGAACTATTTTACACCAAATGGAGCTAGAATCGGGTCAATCGGATCAGCGACGCTCATCGACTAAGTCTCTGTTACGGTCCGTATTGCCTAATACGGACCAGGCCTAGCACAGACCAGGAGATAGCGCTGGAAGCATTAAACCCTAACTGCCAAGGTCCTAATACGGACCGTATCACTTAATACGGTCCGTATCCGAAGGCATCTTTTGGGGAATAACTGCCGACGGCTGTTTTCAGATCAGTTTCTTAGCCCCTACTCAACCTCTACACGTCCCTACACTCCTATATAAGGCCCCTGGGCAGAAGGATTAATTATCTTTGTAATTAGGGTTAGATTTGATTAAAGTGAGAAGAGAGGAGTGCTTGTAACAATGCCGTTCCGCGGCTAAGTTCCTTTTCTTAAGGCTAGGCAGTAAACCTTGTTACTCTTGATGTTTTGATATATATATTTCTGTCATTTATGATTTCTTGTTGTTGGAACAAAATGCTTTTGTGATTTACTATCTCTTCATCTAATTTCAATGATCTAGTTTGAGTCCGTTAGGGTAGTGACAGTACTTTAATGGTAAGAGAAACTATTTGTATGAATTAGCCTCGTTGAGATCTATTAGGTTTATGTGAAGAAAACCTTAGCGGGGAAACCATATACCAGACCAACAAAACGAGTACCAAATTCTATCACTTGCGTAAAGTAAATCGCAGTGATCTGTGCAGTAATTTGGGGTATTTGAGAGATCAGACATTTGCGTAAGGTAAATCGCAGTGTCCTATGTAGAATCTCGGTGAAAGATCTGTCATTCTTGCGTAACATAAATCGCAATGACCTATGTGGTGTCTTTCATTAAACAACAACAGGAAATCAGACGCAACAGGAATATATTGTCAAGGCAGATTGAGTGGCAATGGTGTGCCGAAACCCTAGGAATTCTCATCTCTATCTTTATTTTAATTACTTTTAATTGCTTCCTAATTTACATTGATCACAACAACACCTCTCAATTTACAGATTTCGTCTAGCCTTTCGAAAGATTGTGATTCGATCGCTCAAAGCATTGAACCAATATTCCCTGTGGATCGATCTCGAATATACTACTCGATAGGATTGTGCGCTTGCAGTCCGAACCGATAGCATTTACGAGTTTATAAATATTAAAAGAAACATTACTCTCTTCTGAGTGATCATGTATGCATATCATGGTCATAGTTATCTTAGGTAAGCAACTCTTTGCTAATCATATCTCAATATGACTCTTGGTTTCGTTAAACATCGTATGTTTAACCGAAACTTTGCCCCGAGCCTAAAACTCTTTTAGAAATCATCGGTAAGTAACCTCACTCTATTTTGTTTTGTTATGTCTCACAGAACCCTCGACCACCAAAGGTAAAAGGCGATGCCTACTGAGTAGGGTTAACATCAACCAATGAACAATGATGTGAGGAGGATAGAGTAGGAAGGGCAGTCTACTTAATTATGGGTTTGTGCTTATGTTTAAACCAATAAGCTGTCATTTCTATGCTGACCATAGCAACTATCCTATCTTATAGGAATAATTATGCGGCTATGACAAGGCGTTAAATCTAATTTACGCATTTGCTTAACAGTAAGCTGTCAGTTCTATTGCTGACCATAGCAACTATCCTATCTTATAGGAATAGTTATGCGGCTATGACAAGGCGTTAAATCTAATTTACGTATTTGCTTAACCAGTAAGCTGTCAGTTCTATTGCTGACCATAGCAACTATCCTATCATATAGGAATAGTTATGCAGCTATGACAAGGCGTTAAATTTAATTTACGCATTTCATATCAAAGCAGTAAATCCTATTTACTCAAAACTGTAAATCTAATTTACCAATTCAGATTACGTGAACAATTCACGTATATATCTACCAGTTACTAATTCTTTCTTTTGCAGCAGTTGATTGTGTACTGTTTTCGTGTTGTAAACCATATAAACAATTTATATGAATAATAAAAACAGTTAATCAGTTTAGAATACGTTAAGCAATTTGGTAATGTGACAAAGTCCCTTTTCGGCCAGTCATCAGGCAAGTAAAGGGGCTCCCAGGAAAGATAGAGAGTCACAAGGACTACTTAAGTACTTTCTTTCCTAGACAGAACCATCTCTTTACAAGGGAGATCGACAGCTCTTACTAAGGTACTTTATTGCTTCATCACATTCTTAGATGAACTTAACGTATTGAAAACAAAAATGTAAAAGTAATTTGGTAACGTGACAAAGTTCCCTTTGGGCCAGTTATCAGGACACGTAAAAGAAGGGGTTACGTCGGAAAGCCAAACGAAAGTTCCTTTTCCAGTCTTTCCCTTACATAACCTTATCTTTTACGTGTGGAGATCAACAGTTCTTACTCAGGTACTTTATTGCTTCATCACATTCTTAGATATACTTTTACACAGTCAAAAGTAAAGAAAGCATAAATTCACTTTTATCTTTCTCAGCCGGAAAACCGAACCAAGAAAATCACATTTCATTCGGTTCAGGTTTTAAGCTGCAAATCTAAGAATTAAAACTAATAATATATGTATGCATCCACCATGCATAAGGTATAATTATTTTAGAAAATCAATCAGCAGGAGAGACTGTGCTCTGATACCACTGTTGGGTAATCGCTGTACCCTTTGATTAGGTTAAGTATGTAGAAAGTTCGTAAAACAAAAATTTTTACTTTTAACTTAACCCTAGGATTAAAAGAATTACATCGGAAAGCCAAACGAAAGTTCCTTTTCCAGTCTTTCCCTTGACATAATCTTTTAATCCTACTTATGATCTACTCCCCGATTGATTTCTAAAATAATATTTATTTAACATTTAAATAAATATAAATAACATTTATACCTTGTTTCCAAATTACAATTGGAATGCAGACCGAGCGAGAAGACCGGATCTGAGCAATGTCTTCTTTCAGAGCAATGACTTCTCTCGGAGCACCAAACATATGGTGCCTCTATAGGTTATCCACCAGGATTAACCAGAGAGCGATTTATTTCTTTTGCTAGAAATACTGTAAACCGCGGTCTTACGCAAAAACACTATTCACGAGAAAAAGACGAAATAGCAGAATTCCCGACCCGCAGTTATTCTGATTTTACTAAAAGGCAAAACAGAAATATCGCGACTTTCGGGAAAACACTATTCACCAAAATCCCGCAAACACTATTCAACAACTCGAAAGATAATACGTAACTGTTACGTATAACTTTTGTTTAACCGTAACACTATTTGGGAGAGAAAACGAGAAAGAGAATGATAACCGAACCAATTCGAATCAAACTCAGACTTTTTGAACTTTTCAACTTCTAAATTCTCTTACTCCTACCCCTCTATTTATAGGGTTAGGGAGGTGCTTGCAGGCAGCTGCTTGCAGCGAGGTGCTTATGTGGATAGGATTGATGACATGCCATGTGGATATGATCGGTGACGTGTCATGCGGATAAGGACGAATCTGAAAAGACCAGAATGCCCTCGCCCCGAACACAATTAATATCCATATAATTATTCTGAATAATTATATTTCTTGCGGTTGTTGATTTCGGTAATTTATACAACGTGTCCCATACGTTTATAAATTAACCGGTTAACTTTTATACAACGTGTCATACACGTTTATAAAATAACCAATATTTTTGCTTGTCATTTTTACATGACATTTATAATATAATTATATCAAGTATAATTAATTTAAACCATCTTATTATTGATCATAATCAATTTATAATCAATCAATAAGATTCTCCGATTAACTCCTATAGGTGTGACCCGATAGGATCTGTGTTATGTTGGTAAATAGAATTAGAACCATTTTAACTTCTATAATCATGAGAGGCATCTGGCAAAACGCATCATGACCATCCAATTACACAGATAATGTCGTACAGTACAATATGACGATCCAGTAAACTATTTTACTCGTGTTTAATTCTTTTGTCTCATAGCTGTCAGATTAATTTCAAGGTAGGTTTGTGTCATCCTTGTAAATTAATCTTTTCTTGATCTTGAGCAGATTATCAAATATGATTACTCTTGTATTCATACTGCTAGCAGATATTCTTACTCTATCAAGGGGCCCAGTGACACTATAACTCGTATAATAAATACGAGGGACAATAGTACTTTTGGTAGACCATCACTACCTCAGCTAAGTTATGTATACCGAAGAGCTACCGTTATAGCTACTTTTTACAGATAACGTTAGGTAACAATCACACATACACATCTCTTAGTTAGGAAAGATGAATACCTCATACTTTAGAATTTAACACTGAATGAAAGCATTAATGACACGAACACAATTCCGTATAATATTTCATTCGGGGTCTGTCAAATACCATGTTCTCTAACATGTATCTATGTGATTAAATTGACAACTCATTGTCTATGGTCAGTAAAATTTTAACCATCATTTAATCCACATACTAACCTTTAATTGGTTAATTAGTGTTCTTTGCTAATTACCTCGGTCAGTGACTATTAAGAGTATTTATCATCTATATTATGAAGTTCTACTCATTTCGAATCCGAATGCCGAAATGATCCATAATTCGATAAAACTCAAAGAACAAAATGATAATATTATTAATCATTCAATTCATGAACAAAGCTTTATATAATTAAATTATCGTATTATTGACTTCTAGATTATTACACTAACAGTAATAACCGATATAAACGCATTTTTTTTTGTCTTTTTGCGCTGGAAGTTGTGGTCCCCCCACTTAATTAGCGATCCCTACTGGTAATTATTGACCGGGGATGAATGGGGAAAATCCACTGGGGATAGTTAGTCGGTCCCTAAAAAAATATTGTTTGATTATAATACTTATATTATATTAAAAAAGTGGGATTATTTGTGTGTTTATTCATATGACCTAATTATCCGATAATAATTCGTTTCGTATCCGTATTCAAATCCGAATCCATAAATTATCCGCTCCGTATCCTTAAAAAAAGTATTCATTTAAGGCAAATTTAATTTTGAATTTTAACATTAATTTACGATCCGTATCCGTATTCATATTCGTATTTATATCCGTATCTGTATTTTGATATCAGTATTATCAGCTCCGAATCCGCTCCGTTTACACCCTAGTTCGAGTAGATTTGACCCAATTATTTCTTTGAGCGGATTTGTTGTTCGGACATGTCTTCCGCGGCAATCTTCATGTAGCGAGTCGATGGAAGTCGGCTAAAAGAACACAAGTTAAAGGGGATTGTGTCATATTTTTACAGATAAAGCTGCCTCAGAAGAACGCACGATGAGGACATTTGGCAGTGGACCCCGCAGCCGACTGAGGAAGCGCAAGACAACATCACACGTTTTCTGTGACAAATAAATTGAAGTTCTCAAATTGTATAAAATCCTCCTACCAAATCAGCCGTGGCCTCTTAAAATAATATATTTTTACATATATTAACTTTTTAAATATATATATATATATATATATAGAAGGACTCAAATGCCCATTACTTCATGCTCCAATCGTGCTCCAATCGTACTCCTAACATCTTTATTTTCAATTTAAAAGTTCAAATAACCGCTTAATATAATATCCACGTTAAAATATGATTGGAGAACAAATTTTATATTTTTTGGAAAATTTTTATTATTTTTAAGATAGATACAAAATCATTGTTTTTAGATGGTCCACAATTTTCTGAAAAACAATGATTTTGTATCTATTTTAAAGAATAGTAAAAAAATTTCATAAAATATAAAATTTTATCTCCAATCATATTTTAACGTATATCATGTTAAGCAATTTGGGTCATCTGTTTGAACTTTGAAATTGATGATAAAGATGTTGGGGTTAAATTTCCAAACAAGACTAATTGTTATCTATATATATATATAGATATATAGAGTGAGGCTACGGTACTATGCATAGCACGGTTTGGTCCGTGTTACGGCTCAATATTTGAGTTTTCAAAATCCTAACGGTCGATCTGAACCGTTCAACATGATTATAAAATGAATATGTACTTGCAAACTAAATTTTATATTTTTTCGAACTTTTTTACTATTTTTTAAGATAGGTAGAAAAATCACTTGATCTGAAAATTCTGGACCACCCAAAAATAGTGATTTTCTACCTATCTAAAAAAATAGTAAAAAAATTAAAAAAAAATGTAAAATTTGGTTTGCAAGTACATATTCATTTTATAATCATGTTGAACGGTTCGGATCGACCGTTATATATGAGATAGACTATGGTGAGTTGTGAAATAAAATAACGTTTTACTTCACGCCATATTTTTATTTTGAAAATTCAAACAATCAATTCGAACCGCTCAACATATTCTAAATATTGAAATGTGCTTGGAAAGTAAATTTTACATTTTTTGGAATTTTTTTAATATTTATTAAGCCACTTTGAAAATAGCTGATTCACTGTTAACAATAAAAAAATAGTAAAAATTTCTGAACCACCGGATCAGCGATTTTCAAAGTGGCTTAATAAATAGTAAAAAAATTCCAAAAAATGTAAAATTTAGTCTCCAAGCACATTTCAATATTTAGAACATGTTGAGCGGTTCGGATCGGTTGTTTGAATTTTCAAAATGAAAATATGAGAGTGAAGTAAAAATGACATCTTACTTCACAACTCACTATAGTCCAGCTCTATATGTGTGTGTGTGGGTGTGTGCGGGTGCGTGCGGACGTGCGCGCGTGCGTGTCCGTGCGTGTGTGTGTATGTATGTATTTATTAAAGACTCGGTCACCATTTTCCTTGTATGCACTTGTAAATAACAGATAATAAATATAAAACAATTAGTCTTTTTAAGAAATACAATTTAAAATTACTAAGCAAAAATAGAAAAGAAAATTCTGGTAGCTATTTAATTTTTTTATCTTCAATTACAAACAATGCAATCATAAAATGATTGAAACAACTTTCATATTTAATACAGTAAATTCTGAGTGAGATTTAAACATATTCGTGCTAGCGTATATCATTCTTATGGATTAAAATTTTGTTTGTTTTGTATCTAAAAAGCTCAAATTTGTTGAAACCCCATAAAAAAAAAAAGTTAGTTCAATGATCAAGATATATTGTCCAACCATTATTCCCATTGCCATATAATTCTTACTAGTAAATTTTCAGTAAATATGGTTTTCTTTTTTCCAAGCTATTATAAATTTAAAGAGAGAAAATAATCATGTTTTTACAAAAAAAAATAATCTTGTTTAAATATTACCGAGCTTAAGAAATTAGGGGTGAAAACGGAGCGGATACGGAACGGATAGTGGGAAAACCATATTCATATCCACGTTTCAAAGCGGATACGAATACAGATACAGATAGTAAACGGATGTCAAAATGTAAAACCAAATCCACTTTAAATGGATACGGATACAGAGCGGATAATCCACGAATATGGATTCAGATACGGATACAAAACGAATAATTATCGGATAATTGAGTCATATGAACTTTAAGATATAAATACTAATTAAAAAAATTAATTAAATTAAGAAAACCAAATCAGAAAATAGAAAAATGAAAAAAATGGAGGTGTTCTTGAATTTGGAAATGGAGAAGAGTTTATACAATAGAAAAAGTGAATAAAACTTCAATGCAGCATGTCGCTGTCAGGAAGCGCCAAAGTAAAAAAAATGAAAATTCAATTCAAACTTGAAAGCAGCTAAGTCCGGATCGGTGGAAAATATTAATCCCACAATAGATGGAGATGGGGGAGAAAGCATTATATAACGGAAATGTTTTATCAGTAGTAATTAATAGGAAAATAATATAGACAAACAGTAAGAGTACAGTAGAATTTATATTGGTTCTACCAATCTTAACTTTTTCTTTTTTAATTTGATGTATAGATGGAGAGAATTTTTATATTTAATTTCTAGTAAAATATGAAAAGTTTTCAAAAAATAGATGAAATGTTTTTGATATATCTAAATTTTAAGATACTTTATCTATTTTTGTAAAAAAAATATTTTACTAGAAAAAATTAGAAGGAAAAAAAAAAAAACTGGTTTAGATCGGTAGAATTCCTACCGATCTTACTGCCAATATAAATATTACTATACTCTTACTGTTTGTCTATATTCTTTTCTATTAATTACTACCAATATAAAAAATTTCCTTATATAACACAGCGGTGGGAGGAAGAATTATGTGATTATTATACAATTCCATGTCGCTGCCTTGAAGCACTGCAAACAGCGGAGTTACTTGATTTACCAGATCTGTTTAGGATCCGCGAAAATTATTCGAATTCGTATCCGGACATTTTCTTCATACTCTGTATATATCCGGATCCGGTAACTATTCGCTCCGTTTAATCCGAATTCGGATTATTTCCGGATACGGAGCGGATTCGGATCGGAAATACATGCCTAAGTTATCTCTCAAGGGAGAGAACAAAAATACTTTTCCTCGATTTTTACAGTTTGTTTTATTCATTTAGCGACACACTAAAATTCACAGTCATGAATTATTCCAAATGTATCGACCTCTTAATCTAGTGACTGAGGTAATAATATTATTTGTGTGTGGGAGGTTTATAGGTGCAAAATTCAACTAAGATATTTTGTGAATATTTAAAGTTAAAATAAATTGGTCTCATATTTATTTCTAACAAATGATAATAAAATTTTCCGATAAAGTTACCGGTAGCCGGAGTGGAGTTGAGTGTGTATCCTCTGAGATAACTACAAGAGCCAGGATTATTTTAGCTTTGAGATTCGTGCATAATATATTTGAACAGTTGATATTTTCTAAAAAGTCACGCAAAATATGAGATATCTATTTGAAATTGCCAGTTTATTGTGCTTTGAGATGCTTGCAGGAAATATTTGAATGGCTCAGATTTCGCACATATCCACTCAAACTTTGAGAGATCTCTGAGGATGCGAATTCAGTGGAGTTGCAGATCATTTCTTCCAAATATATATATATATATATATATATGAGTGAGACTACGGTGCTATGCATAGCACGGATGGGGTCTGTGCTACGGCTAAAAGTTTGACTTTTTAAAATTCTAACGGTCAATCGAACCGTTCAACATGATTATAAAATGAATATGTACTTGCAAACCAAATTGTACATTTTTTGGAATTTTTTTACTATTTTTTCGAAAATCACTCGATCTGAACATTCTGGACCATCCAAAAACAGCCTATCTAAAAAAATAGTAAAAGAATTAAAAAAAATGTAAAATTTGGTTTGCAAGTACATATTCATTTTATAATCATGTTTAACGGTTCGGATCGACCGTTAAAATTTTGAAAAGTCAAATTTTGAGCCATAGCACGGACCCCATCCGTGCTATGCATAGCACTGTAGCCTCACTCTCTCTATATATATATATATATATATATATATATATATATAGGGGCCAGCTACTATGCTTATATAAGCATATGATCACATATGCTTATAACTCATTTTTGCATTTCCAATGTTCAAATGGTCGATCCGACCGTTCATCTTGTTCTCCATATTAATATGTGCTTGGAGACTAAATTTTACATTTTTCTGAATTTTTTTACTATTTATTAAGCCACTTTGAAAATTTCTGATCATATGGTTCAGAATTTTGAAAACACTGTTTTTACTGTTCACCCAGATCAGAAATTTTCAAAGTGGCTTAATAAATAGTAAAAAAATTCAGAAAAATGTAAAATTTGGTCTCCAAGCACATATTAATATGGAGAACAAGATGAACGGTCGGATCGACCATTTGAACATTGAAAACACAAAAATGCTTATTAAAGCATATGTGGGCATATGCTTATATAACCATAATAGCCAAGCACTATATATATATATATATATGAGGAGGGTTCAAATGCCTCCATTTTTCATGCCTCCACTATGCCTCCAATTTTAAAAACTTTAATAACTCAAAATTTAAAACTTAAAAGTCAAAATAAAACCGTTGGATATGATCTACATCATTTTATCTAAGTGCTCATAAAAAATTATCACATTTCGATTTTATTTTTATGTGAATCAATAAGTTCAAAATCAACGTCTAGAAATTATCCCCATTAGTACGTTTTTTACAAGCTCTTGATGACAACCAAAACAAAATTGAAATGTCATAATTTTTTACACGTGTATAGATAAAATGATGTAGATCATATCCAACGGTTTTATTTTGACTTTTAAGTTTTAAATTTAATTATTAAAGTTTTTAAAATTGGAGGTATGGTGGAGGCATGAAAAATGGAGGCATTGGAACCCTCCTCTATAATATATATATATATATATATATAATATATAGTGCTCCTAAGCTCACCAAGCCCTCCGTGAGCGCGACTCTAAAACCTATCAAATGACTTCAAACGATATTTCCAAACCGTTAGATGTTCAATCTATATTAAAATGTGCTTGGAGACCAATTTTACATTTTTTGGAATTTTTTACTATTTATTAAGCCACTTTGAAAGTTTCTGATCTGGTGGTCCAGAATTTTGGAAACACTGTTTTTACTGTTCACCCAGATCAGCAATTTTCAAAGTGGCTTAATAAATAGTAAAAAAATTCAGAAAAATGTAAAATTTAGTCTCCAAGCACATATTAATATGGAGAACAAGATGAACAGTCGAATCGACCATTTGAACATTGGAAACGCAAAAATGAGTTATAAGCATATGGGGGCTTTTACTTATATAAGCATAGTAACCAAGCTCTATATATATATATATATATATATATATATATATATATGCACATGCACACAGAGGACTGAGAGGAGCATGCAACAAAACAAAAAGTTCAGAAAAATGGGGCCCGCCAAATTTAGATCTGAGTGTAATTGGTCTTTACATCCTGGTCAACTACCGATTGCACGATAGATAAAAATCTCATATGCACTTTCGTCTCAAGATATTTCCATTAGATATTTGTCTCAGTGATAAATATCTTATGGGCACTATCGTCTTTTTACCAGCAAAATTACTTTATCGTTTGTAGTGCTTTTCTTTAATGAACGAACACAAAAGAGCTGAGCACCCCCAGAAATATTTAATCAGGTTTTAGATATGTTATTATATTTTAATCTAGTATATCTTTTTCATGTACGCATTTTCTTATCCAAAGTGCTGCTTGTGCTTTCTAAGTTTCTAACCAGGTGTGATATTTACCTTTGAACACGTGTATGAACTTTCGAACGATTCTTTTTGAGCTGTCTTTTTCAAGTTTCGACCTTCTATCTTTTTATTTTTATTTTCTCTGCGCCACAGATTCCGTGATAATAATTGCTTTGAAAACCTAGTTGTGAAATATCTCAAGAGACGGCGCCTTACAATTGTCGATTTTGGGCATACCGCATTACCACTGCACTAACCCCATTTTTGTTATCAAAACAGAGTAGATATTGGTAGAATTAGGTTATTGTATTATCCCCACTCAAAATTTCTGATTTTTAATAAGTGTTGAATTAATAGTATAATTAAAATAATAAAAAATAATATATTTAATAGGAGTATCATATTCAGGATTTTTGAAAATTACCGTATCGCTCTATCTATATCATATCTGATACGATACCCGTACCCGTATCCATGCAACATAGGTTATGTCAAACCCAATTGTACTTCAAAAAACTAATTTGTACCAAAACAATTATGAAATCCTAGCCGAGTAGATGTGTATTACTATTTTGCTTAATGTTTTTTTTTAATAAAGATTGGAGATCAAACCACCCAACTATTTAATATCTATAAGGAATCTTCTAT
>JAJGRW010001019.1:0-19694 GCA_025461045.1 Carex parvula | reverse complement strand
AAGTAAAACTACAACTTAATCACAAATCATTATCATAACTGTATATCACAAATTATCAATTCACCACCTATTATCAGTACTGTCATCCACAAATATATCACAAATCATCAAAGTTAAACAAATCCACAATCAAGAAAACCACAAATAAAAACAAAAAAAAAAATCACAAAATACCCAAACATATCACAGTTTATCACATACAAGCAGTTCATGACCAACCCCAATTACAGCTATACATTGCAGTTCATGAGACCTTATCCATTGAATTTAAATTTGTTCCTATCATCACGATAGGCAAGTAAAAGAGGCTTCTTCCTTATCAATTCCTACATTTTTTAACCGAAATAATTAGTTTAAAAAATAAATATGAATCATAATTCATGAATTTTAAGTAAAATCAATCAATAAAACCTGATTGAAATCAAGTGGGATGTTTGTGCTGAGGCAATCAATATATCGAATGACATAAATTGCACAATCTTTTGAACCTGGTTCCTACTTGGGACAATCCATACACTTTATTTAACATTTTTCCAAGATTCATCTCCTAAACAAAATGTCGTAATTACCAACAGATCTAGTATTTGTAACTATTAAATGTATTTATATGAAGAGAGGGATCTAGTTACCACAATTTTGAGTTACAACAAAGTTACCACAATTATTTTTTCATTTTTAAATTCCAAATCGTCGATCCAAACTGTTCAACATAATCTCCAATAAAATATGCTTCCAGATCAAATTTTACATTTTTTTGAATTTTTTTACTATTTATTAAGTATTTTACAAAACTAGTCAAATTCAGACCATTGAATTTTGTACCCATCTTAGTAAATAGTAAAAAAATTCAAAAAAAATGTAAAATTTGATCTGGAAGCACATTTTATTATGGAGATCATGTTGAACGGTTTGGATCGACGATTTGAAATTTCAAAATGTAAAAAATGATTGTTGTAACTTTGTTGTAACTCCAATTTGTTTAACTTGATCCCTCCTCTTATATGAATTAAGAAAAATAAAGAACAAAATATACTCACCAAGCCTCCAAGCAAGAAAGAATTTTACCCAATGCATAGTATTTTTGTGCGGCTCAAAATAGTTCTCATCTGCCCCTTCGCCTTGCACAAAATTGTACATTTGGATTTCTTTTCTCTTCAGTTCAACTGCAGCAAGTGTCCAGTGCCCATAACCACACAATGGAATGAAAAGCCATCTGACACTGTCAAATTGTCTCGAAAACAAATGAGGCTGACAATGAGAGAGGTTGATGAATGGCTTGACTGGTCCCATATCCTACAATATTACAAAATTAATAAAAAATATTTCCAAATATTTTTTAAGTAAATGGACAAGAAATATAAACAAACTTACTTGAGTTTTGGTCTGAAGGACAAACCATTCATGATAATAATTCACCGGTGTATCCCTTTGCATAATGAATGTCGCAATTTCAATTGTCTGCAGAAAAATTTGACAATGTATTACTTCCTATCAGTTCAAGTATTCAGACTTATACTTCTAAATAAACTACTTCCTATCAGTTCAAGTATTCAGACCTATACTTCCTATCAGTTCAAGTATTACTTACTATCAATTCAAGTATTCATTTCTATGCATCTAAATATTGCCAGTAATGCATAATGAATGTTCAAATTTCAATTGTCTGCAGGAAAATTTGATAATGTATTACTTCCTATCAGTTCAAGTATTCAGACCTATACTTCCTATCAGTTCAAGTATTCAGGCCTATACTTCTAAATATTGCCAGTAATGCATAATGAATGTTGAAATTTCAATTGTCTATCAGTTTAGGTATTACCTACTATCAATTCAAATATTCATTCCTATGCTTCTAAATATTGCCAGTAATGCATAATGAATGTTGAAATTTCAATTGTCTATAGGATAATTTGATAATGTATTACTTCCTATCAGTTCAAGTATTCATACCTATACTTCTAAATAAACTATAACTAGCAATAACTAGGAAAAAACTATAACTAACAACATATTGAAGTACTCATCTCTATCAGTTTAAGTATAACTACCTACTTTCTAACCAGGTAATGGAATGAAATTGTACAAGTTTAAAAATAAATTTCATACCTCGGGGCCAAGTTCATTCTCATAAAGCAAGTCTATGAAACATTCCGCTCCCATAAATAGATTTGCAGCATCATTTTTGAATACGTAGTCATCATCACTAATTCTGTATTGGAAATAGTCGGTAACCCATCCATTAAGGATATTGCTTACAAGTTCACTAACTGTATCCATATTCTCATAAACCCAACTCTTATTTGCCATTCAGATCAAGTGTTTTTCTACCTATCTAAAAAAATAGTAATAAAATTCTAAAAAAATGTAAAATTTGGTTTGCAAGTACATATTCATATGGAGATCATGTTGAATGGTTCGGATCGACCGTTAGAATTTTGAAAACTCAAATATTAAGCCGTTACACGAAGGCCCTCTATGCTACATGTAGCACCGTAGCCAACTCCATATAGTTTTGCATCATAATGCTGCCAATATATAACATTTAATGAAGTTTGGTAATTGTGAAACTTTAACATTTTGTAAGTCATTGGAGAAAACCAAAGCAAAATTATGAATCACAATTAATTTTTCTCTTTGCAACATAACAAATTAAACGTGTTGATGTTAACAATAAAATAAGTGAAAAACAATACACAGCATCTGTGTATACTGCATCTCTTTTTTTTGTTCATTTTTTTCTTCTTTTTTTTATATATTTTACTTGATATGACATTAAATTCAAATGCTCATAACTTGATATTGAGTGAAATTTGATTCATTTTAAAACTCTTGTAATTTTGCTTTTTTAATTACAATCTAATCGGACTTAAATGACAACAATATAATGATTAGGAATTGACATCATTGTAAAAATATTCTAACCAAGATTGGTTTATTGCATCTGCTAAGAAACGAACTGTGTTATATTAATTATGACATTTAAGTTTTGTGCAACTCGATAAATGGAATAGAATTTGGATGAGTTTAAATTCAAAAAAATTATATTACCTTCAAACTACGAATCAAAATTATTGAAACTAGTAGCCCCTACTGAGTTTTCAAAAAAAAAATATTGTAACTAAATTATTTCACGAGTGATGAGTTTGCAGGCAAAATTTATAAATATATAAATTAATTTAGTATAAAGTTAAGTCACAAAAAAATGATATATAGGTTAAGTTTAATGTATTTATTTTTTTTAAAAAGATTTCATTATTTGATATCCTTACATTTTTATTAATATCCAAAGTTAATTACAAATTAATAAATTTACCCATGATTTCTGAGTTTTTCCAAAAATGTCCAAACCGATCATAAAATAGCTGGTTTTCTCTTTTTTTTTTAGAGACACTATGAAGAGCAAGATAATGAAATCTAATACTGAAAATTTGAATTTTTTAAATTATTTGTTAGATTACTTCTTTTGATTTATAATTAGCATATTTATACTAAAATACACTAGATTACTTTGAAATTATGTTGAATTACACTATATTACATTAAATTACGCTAAATTATGTTAAATTACGCTAAAATACGGTAAATTTCAATAAATTACTGTGTGTCTTCATAGTGATGTATAATTAGAAACTATTTTTTGTTTCTCTTTTATCTTCATATTGATTTATAATTCGAAAATATTTTTTTTAAGAGACACTATGAAGAGTGAGATAATAAATCTAACACTGAAAAAATTAAATTTTTTGTTTAAATTATTTGTTAGATTACTTCTTTTGATGTATAATTAGCATATTTATACTAACATAAGCTAAATTACTTGAAATTATGTTGAATTACACTATATTACGTTAAATTACGCTAAATTACATTACATTACGCTAAAATACGGTAAAAAAACGCTAAATTACATATGAATAGGGATGACAGTTTCACTGAAAAGGCGAAAAACGACGACGAAACTTCAAACGGTCATAAAACGGCGAGTGTTCGATTTCAACAAATGACCACTTTTTGAAAAACTTGCAAAAATATGCATGCTTCAGTGCTTGCAATGCCAGATTTCAAAATTCAGAATTGCCAAAAAACTAAGGGAAGAGCCTCAAAACTTGAGTTGAAGTTTCCGATTAAGATTTTCATTTCTATTATTCAATCTAAGTAGCTCAGTAAATTAGTTACGAGTGAGGCTACGGTGCTATGCATAGCACGGATTGGGTCCGTGCTACGGCTCAAAATTTGACTTTTCAAATTATAACGGTCGATCCAAACCGTTCAGCATGATTATAAAATGAATATGTACTTGCAAACCAAATTTTACATTTTTTCGAATTTTTTTACTATTTTTTTAGATAGGCTATTTTTGGATGGTCCAAAATGTTCAGATCAAGTGATTTTCGAAAAAAATAGTAAAAAAATTCGAAAAAATGTAAAATTTGGTTTGCAAGTACATATTCATTTTATGATCATGTTGAACGGTTCGGATCGACCGTTAGAATTTTGAAAACTCAAATTTTAAGCCGTAGTACGGTCCCAATTGGTGCTATGCATAGCACCATAGCCTCACTCATTAGTTACATAATGAACTTGTAGAATACCAATTTTTACTATTTTCGGAATTTTTTTACTATTTTTATGATTCATGAAAGATGACACAAAATCGGTCTACTTTAGCGTAATTTTGCGTAGTTTAGCGTAATTTACCGCATTTCAGCATAATTAGCGAAGTTATTGTAATTTAGCATAATTTAACGTAATTTAGTGTAATTCAACATATTTATTGTAATATAGTGTAATTCAACATAATTTCAAGTAATATAGTGTATTTTAGTATAAATATGCTAATTATAAATCAAAAGAAGTAATCTAACAAATAATTTAAACAAAAAATTTGAATTTTCAGTGTTAGATTTCATTATCTTGCTCTTCATAGTGTCTCTAAAAAAAAAAAAAAGAGAAAACCGGCTATTTATGGCCGGTTTGGATATTTTTGGAAAAACTCAGGAATCATGGATAAATTTATTAATTTGTAATTAACTTTGGATATTAATAAAAATGTCGGTTTGATATCCTAGTTCTAAGTCAACATTTTATGATCCTTGTAAAGTTGTAATCAATGAACCAGGAGATGAGAAAATGAAACATACCATAATTTAGATGGTCCCTCCTACTTCACCATCTTGAATTGAAAACTTCTATCATTAATTTATTAGACCAATTAGAGTATTCTGAAATAAATTGAATGAAAAGTCAAAATTTTACCAGGAGAAAGAAAGGAATTTGTGAATTCCGTTTTTTTTTAACTCAATTCAAATTATTTTTCAAAATTTTCATTCGAAAAAAAAAAACATATTATGAATGTTACTTTGTTAAAACAAAACGATACACACATGGCACTTGGCTCCTTAAGCAATGGGTTTGGTTAATTATTAATTAGATAATCATGTCATTATTTTTCTTTCCCTCTCTTTGTATTAAGAATAGAATCAAATAAATGAGACAAATAAAAAAAACAGAGAGATGTAAATGCAGGTAGGGGGAGAAAGGGACCACAAGGATATTTATTGAATATTTTGAAGAGGACAATATGTTTCAATTTTTTTAAAAGATGGGCAAAATGTGAAATTTTCTATTAATTTTTTATAAGTGCAACAATGTTGGCAATTTTCTTAAATTTATTAGACCTCTTGTGTGAAATTTTTTATATCCAAAATAATTGTTCTAAGTCACAACTAAATGATTTACTGGTAAAATTGAATGATTCTCAGAGTATCTACATTTCTGGTATTATTAGAGTTTCTAATCTGATGTGACAATTTCTAATCTAGTTTCAGGGATGTGAGAGAGTTTCTTATTTAGAAACTATGCAATAAAGTTTCTTATTAAAAAACTGTTTATAAACTCCATGCTGATCAAATGATTGGCTCAAATTATTTATGCTTTTTAATTTGTTGGTGACGTGGCTTAAAAAAACTCTAAAATTAATTTCATGGATGTGAGAGTTAGAAATTTTAGAGACCTTAATTTCTAAAAAGAGATTAACAGTTATTTAGAAGCTCATTTGAGTTGCTGGGATGTAAATGCTCTCAATTTTTCACACAAAATATTTCGCGTAACAAAAATGTTATTTGTGCCTAGTTATGGCATCTAATTGATGACCATGCACGTATTAAGTATGATATTCAATGTATATATGTATGCACACAACAAAGTTAAGAAAAAAATATTTTATATGCTGATAGTTATACATCATATATATGCGAGTAGATATGCATCATAAATAATGCCAATACTTAACATTTAATTAAGTTTGATAATTGCCATTGTTTTACATTTTGTAAGTTATTGGAGAAAATCAACAACAAATTATGGCCGAATGGTTATTATCCAAATGGTTTTTTATTTGTCATTTATATTTAACTTTTATGCATGTCATATACGTTGAGCTTATTGATGATATTTTTGTATTAATTTTTTATTTTTTATATATTTTACCTTATTTTTTTTTGTTATATGGTAGCACTTTCAAATTAGTATTCATATTGTAGCACTAATTAATTGTGAATTAGAAAATAGCTATGTCACTCCAATACTTCTATTTGGGCTTCATTCCCGTATCAGGTACGTGTTTGATAGGCCAGCTCACCCGAGTTGGCGTATCGGGTGAGCCGACGTATCCTTAACTATTTGATACGGAATTGAACCGAGGAATCAGGCACGGATGAATCGCTAACGCGACCCGCATACACCGAGCAGATAAAGCAACCCGAGCTCATAAACCGCGCAAACACCTGTGCAAATTAACATTTTATTCGAACCCTGGAAGTCCAGTTGAGTATCAAAACCCATAACCATTGTACTAGAGTATCACATGTGTTATGTTCTAACAAATGCGCAATTTAATTGATACTTAGGTTCAGCTTTTATTTTTTTGTGTAAATTTGATTTAAGTTGTGATTATCTAAATATAATATATAAAAAAATAATATTATAATATATAATAGACGTATCATATTCTTGATTTTTGAAAATTGACGTATCGTCATATCCGTATTGTATCCGATATGATACCCGTATCCGTATTCATGCAACATAGTGAAGAAAACTTATTGAAACAAGGATTTCTAGTGTTTGCATATTTGTTTGCGTTATATTGTTTTGGCTCTTTCGTGCACTGGTATGCTTTGTCAAAGAACCTGTTACAATTAAACTATTGTTGTCAAAACTTATTTGAACTTAAAAACAGTATATGTAGAATCATAGTTTAAACCTTATGTAATGTTATTATTAAGGATCAATTTGGACATTTGCAACAGTTTTATTATTGAACAGACAACACTTTGCTTCTTAAAAAAACCAAACAGGTTCTTTAGCAAAGAAGGCCATTAATTTATTACAATATTAATTATTAATGTATTTGTTTGAGAATCTTAATTTGGACTGAGCATCTACATTCCAGCAACTTAAATGAGTTTCTAAATAACTGTTAATCACTTTTTAGAAATTAAGGTCTCTAAAGTTTCTAACTCTCACATTTCTGAAATTAATTTTAGAGTTTCTAGTAAACCACGTCAGCAACAAATTAAAAAGAAGAAATAATTTGAGCTAATCATTTGGTCAACATGGAATTTATAAATAGTTTCTTAATAAAAAAACTTTATTGCATAGTTTCTAAATAAGAAACTCTCACACATCTCTGAAACTGAATTAGACATTGCCACATCAGATTAGAAACTCTAATAATACCAGAGAGATTGTAGATGCTCTCAGTCAAAACCCTTTAGAAAAGATCGGAAGTCTAGCGATTATTACGAGATAAAAAAAAAATTAAACGGCCGAATCATAAGAGTGTACATGATAAAAAATACATAATATTTAAAATAGTATCACATCTAGCATAATTTGCTAAAAATGTTTTTTCTTTTAATAAAAATGACATATTCAAAAGACAACACCGACTTGAACCCTTCCTTTAATTTACTGAATTAACATAATGATATAGTGATAGCTTAATTTGCAATGAAAGTATGAGGCCTGTTGTAATGGCTAGTTCTTTGAACAAAGAAAAAAACGATATAATAGATCAAAAAAGATTATGGTGCACCAATAATATTAGAATATTAAAACAGCAACGAAATGAAGAAGATTGCAACAAAATTAATTATAATTATAATAAAAGTATGATAATCAATCATGTATTCCACATTTTGTCCCATCCACTCTAAATTTACACTAGCTTTAAAGAGAGAGAAAAAGAAAAAGAATAAAAAATAAACAAATTGTCTCATACTCATATATGATATATGTATATATGTTAGACGGTTCACATCATTTATTACAGGAGGAGGGTTCAAATGCACTATAATTTCTGTGCTCCAATATGCACCACAACATTTATCTCTACTTTCAAAGTCCGAATAGTCGATCCGAACCGTTCAACATAATTTTCATAATAAAATATGTTTGGAGACCAAATTTTATATTTTTTTTTATTTTTTTTACTATTTTTTTAGATAGGTACAATATCACTTTATTGGATGGTCCAGAATTTCCTTAAAAATGTGATTTTGTACCTATCTAAAAAAATAGTAAAAAATTTCTAAAAAATATAAAATTTGGTATCCAAGCATATTTTATTATGAAGATCATGTTGAGCGGTTCAGATCGACTGTTCGGACTTTGAAAAAAAAAAATATAAAACATATTGGAGCACAAAAATAATAGTGCATTTGAACCCTCCTCTTATTACAGTTATAAACTTGTAATAACAACGCAATCGAATGTGCAATCTAAAATATTTTTCATTTTAACTGAACATGTCAGAAGGACTGGGTGTAAAATATTTGCTCACTTTCAATAAGGCGCTTCTGGCAAAGATTATGTGTCAATGGTTACCAGTGAAGAGACCACCTTAGATGGCATTGGCGCAGCTCTTACCATGTGTCAATGGTTAACAGTGAAGAGACCACCTTTCTTGAAAAATCTAACATCAATCAGCAGTTCCTGTATAATTCAGTACAGTTCAAAAAGGAACAAGGAACACATATCAAATTCTGGAAAGATCCATGGCTACAGGAGCCCATTAAAAAATTGAACATGTCAGGTCACACTCTTAATATCAAATGAGAAAATTTCTAGTGTACCCATACAAAGCTTTTAAATAACCAATGTCTCCATAAAAAAAAGCAAATTCTTCTATAGACATAAAGATCCTATTTGTAAAATGAGCATATTTTCATTTTAAAGTTCAAACAGTCGATCCGACCGTTAACATTATCTCCATATTAAAATGTTCTTAAAAAAAAGTACAAATAAAAAAACCAGTACACATGTCTAAGTGAAGATAATAAAATTTGGAAGAGATGAGAGTATATTGTCAATTCAATTTTTAAAATAAGTAAATAAAAAATTAAAATAATAAAAGGAGATGGAAGAAAATTTATTAAGTTTTTATGGAATAGGATATTATGATGTTTCATGGAGATATTGGTTATTTTAGAAGTTTATATGGGTATATAAAAAATTTCACTTATTAAAAGTGCTTTTTTAATCTAAACAATTAAAACCAACCGAATTATATTGCATATCATAACTGTGATGTTAATGGCGTTCTAACAGTGATAGCAAAATCTTTACTCACAGAAAAGAAAAAATATGACATTAAAATAAGCACTTGAGAGTAGGTCCGATGTCCGTCCGATGGGCATCGGACCTACTCTGGTTCGATGGGTTTAATCACCGTTGATTTGCTTTAAGATTCGTGCGTAAATTCTTTAAACTTTGTGCATATCTGTTTCAATTTTCGTGCGCACAAATCTTAAATTAGATCGACGGTCATCATGCTCGTTGAACCTAAAAGTAAATCCGATGGACATCTGACCTACTCCGTTCTCTAAAATAAGTCTATTGTGAGAATATTTGGTCGAAAGTCTACTTAAAAATTCCTTTTGCGTCCAACACACGACAATAATTATTGTGTCTTGTTGACTAATTACAGCACAAATTTGTCCCGTACCAGGAAAAGAAAAATAACTGTATTTATTTTTGCTCCTGAAATTAGCAGCCTATAATAGTAAATAGATACCAAATGCCAGGGGCATTATCGTCTTAATATGAAAATGGGGTAGGTGCGTCCCCGTCGAGTGGAGGAATGACATCATCACAGTGGTCGTCCTAGCTGGCGGTATTATCTACTGAGAAGTGGTGCGTGGTGGTCCACGTGTCACTTGGAAACTCCGCCTGAGATTAAACGCAGTTCACCAGTTGCGCTTTGCGCCAGCTGGAGGATAAGCATTGGCTGGTTGCGCAAAAGCGCATCTTCGCTTGATGAATGATTCCTTTCTCGATGCCTGGGATTTTTTTTAAAAACCGTAATTAAAGTAATTAATTTTAAAGAAACAATATGATTACTGTCTTTTTTACAAAAAATCATAAAAACCGAGATGGCAATTCGGTTTAGGCATTTTTTTTTTTGCTAAACCGAATTGCCAATTCGGTTTAGGCTTTTTTCACAGCGTTTCCGCTACCACGCCACAAAAAATCCGAAAAGTGAGCAAACCGAATTGTCAATTCGGTTTAGGGGTTTTTTTTTTAGACACTAAGAAGAGCAAAATAAAAAAATCTAACACTGAAAATTTGAATTTTTTATTTAAATTATTTGATAGATTACTTCTTTTGATATATAATTAGCATTTTTATACTAAAATACGCTAAATTACTTGAAATTATGTTGAATTACACTATATTAAGTTAAATTACACTAAATTACATTACAATACGCTAAAATACGGTAAATTATGCTAAATTACATATGAATAGGGACGATATCTTCACTGAAAAGGCGAAAAACAACGGCAAAACTTCAAACGGTTATAAAACAGCGCTTGAGTGTCCGATTTCAGCAAATGATCGCTTTTCGAAAAGCTTGCGAAAATACGCATGCGTCTCAGCCTCAAAACTTGAGTTGAAGTTTCCGATTAAGATTTTCATTCTATTATTCAATCCAAGTAGCTCAGTAAATTAATTACATAATGAACTTGTAGAATACCAATTTTTACTATTTTTCAAATTTTTTTACTATTTTTTATGATTCATGAAAGATGGCACAAAATCAGTCTACTTTAGCGTAATTTACCGTATTTCAGCATAATTAGCGAAGTTATTGTAATTTAGCGTAATTTAGTGTAATTCAACATAATTTATCGTAATATAGTGTAATTCAACATAATTTCAACTAATTTAGCGTATTTTAGTATAAATATGTTAATTATATATCAAAAGAAGTAATCTAACAAATAATTTAAACAAAAATTCAAATTTTCAGTGTTAGATTTCTTTATTTTGCTCTTCTTAGTGTCTACAAAAAAAAAAAAATCTAAACCGAATTGGCAATTCGGTTTAGGGAGAGTTACACGCAAGGCCACACAGTTAGATGTGGGGAATTGTGAAAAAAGTATAAACCGGGTTGCCAATTCGGTTTAGCAAAAAAAAAAAACCTTCAAACCGAAATGGCAATTCGGTTTTTGTAAAAAATTCAGTAATCAAGTTATTTTTTAAAATTAATTATTTTAATTACGTTTTATAAAAAAAATCCTTTTTTTTTGCTTCTTCTCCAACAAGTGTTGTACAATTGTACGTGCTAGCTCGGTTCTTCTGTGGCACATGAGAATGCAATCTTCCTGTAGTTGAGTGCTTGTGGTAGGTGTTAGCATCATAATAACAATATACGTGAAAAATACGTGACAAATGAATTATTCGGGTTCGGTTTGGTGGTGATATGTCCTATCTCCGGGAGAGTAGGCAGTATGGGAAAAAAGATTTCAGGGTTGGACTTGTCCTGCCTTGGGGTAGCAGCCGAGATGAGAGTGAGTTTAGAACTGGGGGTAGTTTGTAGATATTCGGAATGTAACCTGTATGATATCCCTCTTAGCAAAATTTTGACTCTTTCATAGCTATTTTTGGCTTCATCTATCCAAATTTGAAGTGCACTCCAAGTTTGCACTACTTCCACTACTTCATCTCTCATATTAGGAAGACTATAAATACTTCTTTTGTAATAGAATTTGGTGTGCGTGTTTAATTGTGTTAAGTCCATAGAAACGATATTAGCAATTCTCATTGCTAGGTTATGTTAGAGAGTACTTAGAGAGAGAAGGGTAGCCATCGAAAGCCAAGCAGGAGAATAAGACGTCATATAAGGAGACAGATGTTCATCCATCTTCAATTGGGTAGTAATTTATGTTATCTTTATTTTATTCCTTTTATTTTGCTATGGCCACGAGAAACTAAACTTCTCATCTCTAGGGTGAGGGTTGTACTCGAATTCTTAATTATGTTTTAGTATGAGTTTATGTTTTGTTTATGTTGATTTGAATTTGCTTTATTATTTAAATTCTTTTTTATTAAATCCTTGCATACATAGTTATGTCTACTATATGCCAATGACCCTCCACATACCAATAGGTGTTTAGTCATTGCATCCCGATGTGAGTGGCAAAATGCATGTAAGTACTATAGGCACTTCGGCTAACTGAGGCTTGGCAACGGTTCAAAGACTAGGGTTAGAACCCAGTGGGCTCCCTTGGCAGGATAGCGTAAATTTGTACATTTAGATTATATTAGGAAAACACTTAGATTAGGTAGGATCTTTCGGATATTTAATTGTGGATAAAATAGGGAATGATCAATTATTTTGTGTGAGAAAGATAATTGCTTACCTAGGATGCTTAGAATTGTTAGCCCAAAAGCCGATCGCAAGATCGAAAAATCTTTCAAATTGCATAAACAAGAACCCAGTAACCTGCGGGTAGTGACAGTACCACATGCGGGTAACTGTGGGATAATCTATATCGCATGCAATAGTGACAGTGCCGCATGTGAGGTAGAAAGACGTCGAAATTTATACTTTGCATAATTAAGAAGGAGAGCACCTGATCCCTAGAGAAACTCTAGTTACCGTTTAATTCTAACCTTAGCACAATTAGCGCCACCGCATCAAACCTTTAGGGTATTGAACCCTGTTTCAAAAACCTCCCGAAGCACCTAGACTAGTGAAAATTGTTTATAATCTAATACACTATCTATGTGGATCGACACCTCAATTATACTACACTGGTAGGATCATGCGCTTCTGATATGAACATAAGTAGAATTAGGATTTATAAATCTTTAAAAGTAAGTAGTACCATTTTGGACTCATCAATATTCCATCGTGCGTACCCGAGCTCTCTCTGGCTTCAGTGATAAGCTCTAGTTCAGTATCGCGCACATCTCGGTTTCCTTCCTCTGAGTATGTCATCGTGCGAAGCGATGGTTCCACGAGCTCCATAGGAGTTACAGCTTCCATCCCGAACACTAATGAGTAAGGCATCTGTTGTGTTGCCTCACGCGGTGTGGTTCGATAAGCCCAGAGGATTTCATCTAGCATGTCGGGCCTGTTTTTCCGGTTTGCTTTAACATTCCTCTTCAGTCTCTCTAGGATGGTTCGGCTAGTGACTTCGGCAAGTCCTTTGCTGGCAGGATGGCTTACCGAGGTAAAATTGTTGTAGATGCCTAATCGTGAGAGGAACGCCATAGTGCTCGCTGCATTGAACTGAGTGCCGTTGTCGGAAATGATGTTGCATTGAACTGGGCGTGAGGTAGACCAAAACTGCAAATGATGTTGCACCAAATGAACTTCCCGGCCGCAGCTGCTGTGATGGTGGCTAAGGCTTCAACCTCAACCCATTTTGTAAAGTATTCCAAAGCAACGATTATCCATCTTCTTTGTCGGACTGCCTTAGGGAAAGGGCCGACGATGTCTATTCCCCATAGGTCAAAGGGCCAAGCTGAGATGGGTACTTGGTCATGTGGTGGCACATTGTTCAATGGGCCTTTCTGCCTTATATAGGTTGTTCCCTAACCGCCATTCCGCGTGGTTAGTACGGTTAGGGGAGATATGACGGTTTATGTTAACTGTAAAAGGCGGTTACCCGCACAGAAGGCGATGCAAGCTGAGTTCGGACTGGACCTATGTCGGATATGGCCCAGCTACGCTTTGTCAGGTGAGACTTTCTTGGGTCCATCGGGCGTGGTCCGATTGAGCTTTGTCAGGCAACTTTGTGGCAGGGTCTTAGGCCTTATTTTCATTGATCTCGGGCTGGCCCCGAAAGGAGGTCCGAATCTCAGACTGTTCTTGGCCTAAGATCGGCTCGTTGAGGGCCTAGTTTTTATTGACCCCGGGCTTTTCGTATTGATCCCGAGTTGGCCTCCCTAGGAGGTCCGAATCCCGACTCTTTCAGTGGCCCGTTAAGGGTGAGGGCCTTGGGAACAGGACCCTATCAGGCGGGATAAATAATTCGTGATTCTAGAATAATTTGGGTATAATTCGGGAATGATTCAGAATTATCCGGATCAGAGATCTCAGTCCCATAAGGAGCAAAAAAAAAAAAACCAAAAAAAAAGTTCTGGGGAAAAATTCAGCAAAAATTTGCGAATATTCGTAAAATTCGGGAAAAAATCGTAAAATTCGCGAATTATGTAGTCAACCGAATAATTCGGCGTTCGGTTCACCATCACACAAAAAATGAATTATTCGCGAATCGTATCTGTGACTATGGCTGTTAGGGACCGAACCGGGCTGCCGAATTTTTTTCTAGTCCAAAAGCTTGCCTGTTAAATTGACTGGATGCACTAATAGTACTTTTTTGGTGTAAAAGTAGTGGGCAGATGATCCGTTTCATTGACAGAAACCAGAATACCACTAAAATTGTTTATAGGAAAATTAATGGGAACATGTTCATCCCTATTGTAAACTTTTAGCAAACGTTAATGTGACAATTGCAACATCAATTATAGTTTGTAAAATTATTAATTTGTAAGTTAGCAACGTATGTGTAATTGTAACGGTAGTTCATAATTAATTTCAACTGGTAAATAATGTAAAATTTAAATTCCAAGATTATTGATTCACAATTTAAACTAAATTAATTATAAAGATGAAGTTTGTATTAAATTGATTGAAGGATAATTGTTAAAACTGCTGACATGACAAAAAAAAATAGCATTTCAATTACAAGGATGAATTAGAAGGATGAAGATGTTCGGGTAAAGATTTTAACACAGTAGTTTTGGCTTCATGCAGCTTACAAACCAGGTGTAGTCCTGTTTTAATTTTATAGTCAGTGCGCTGTATGAAGCCAAAACTACTCTGTTATTCGGTTTGAAAAAGGAAAAAAAAAAAAATCATAGGTGACAGTATCACAACTTACCTTAAAATGAGATATGGTATTAAAAACGTGAAATCTATGGTATTATTACTTATAAGCGAATAGAAGTCTACAACTATATTCCAAAAGGAAATAAATCTGTTGTTATTCCTGCTGGGATCAGAATAACAGGTTCATGTTATTCCAGATTTATTTCCCATTTGAAATGTGGGGTGTGGTGGTGACTTTTTTATTAGCTATGGACTAAAAGCCTTTTTAAATTATGGGCTTTATTAGGCTTTCATGCTTTAACAATCGTTCAATCTAAGCCTGCTACCGCAGCCGACTGTTTATTACGTCAAAAAGGCCATCCAAGTACAGTGGCACGTGATCCCTAATTTTTATTCGCTTTCTTCTTCGTTGCGCTTCTTTCAACACAAACCCTAGTATTTCTTTTAGTCGAAGAGGCGAAAATAACAGAAGCCACGAAACCCTAATTCTAAGACTATGGGAAAAAGGAAGGATCGTCGCGACAGGGGGGCTAGTCGGAGATTTAAGCTCGATCTCTTCGCCGATCCCTCTGGTGAGTAAACTATTCTCTTTCTTTTTTCTTTTTTTTATGAAAAATCTAGGGTTTGTGTTGGACTGGGTCGGTACTGTTAGCTGTACCAGGTAGTCATGATCAAATAGAGACGGGTTTCTCCGCCGAAACGCTGAGCTTTTTTATACTCCCAAACTTGAAGTTTTATAGTTGTTATTGTTATTTGTTTTAAAAACATTAATAATACAATTATGGAGTCAAGAAAAACCACCAAGAGAAATCAAATAACAGAATGACACCAATTGAAATCCTCCTTTTGGGGTGGGTATCCAGCGTCAGTAAGACATGAAAAAGAAGTTAGAAGATTAACATCCTCAACTGTGCCAGACCCCTGGCAACTCCCTCAATATTATAGAGGTGTGTGTACCGGTCTCAAACATCTTTGGCTATGATATGCCCCTAACACAGCCAACAAAGCAGACATGAACAAATTCAACATAGACCCAATTTGTTATCACATGTGAAAATGCCACTTTCAAAATCTCTCTGCCTCTGTGTGAATCTTTTACACCCCTGAAAACTTCTTTATACCCAGGAATCTTAACTCTGACTTAAGCTTGTGGTTACCCAGAATTTTAATTTCAGTCCTGCTTCCACCTCTGCTATGTGATTCCCTGAAAACTTCTTTATACCCTGGAATCTTAACTCTGACTTAAGCTTGTGGTTACCCAGAATTTTAATTTCTGTCCTGCTTCCACCTCGGCTATGTGATTACTTATTCAGTACCAGTCTTTCCCTTTTATTTGTTAATATGAATGTTTTTGCCTGCATAACTAAGGGCTCAAGGGGGTTAAATCCTTTTTTAGGCTAAGTCAAATGTTAACTGGTTTATGATTGCAAAATTATGGCTACTTAATGGTGCATTAATTAAATTTGATCCAAGTTGTATTAACTGATGTTGAATTGTGCCTTTATGTTTTTAGAAGATTTGTCCTTACAAGAGGGAGCTAGAGACAATTTAAACCATGGCGGAGAAACAGGGGTTCTGGATTCACCTACTTCAGGTTGGTTTCACCAATTTCCCTTCAAAAAGGACTATTTAGAGGAGGGAACATACTATTTGGTCGATACATAATAAAGTCAAGGTTACGTTATATCCAGCAAGTATTTGGTTTCTCTGAGACTTGCAGGGTTGCTCACTGACAAGGAGAGTTCTGACTGGATTCTCACTTCCCAGCCGAACTGGAGGTGATGGTTGATTCATCGGTTCGTATGTCTCTATCTTTTTATATGGTTTGTACCCCCTGACCTGATCTATTTACAAACTGTCAGGTTACCTAATAATTTACAGGATATACTTTGTGTTGTTCATCTATTGAATGTTGGAAAATTCATAAATTTAGGGTCTTGTAAGAATGTTAAATATGTTGTGTTTCAGGTGAAAAGGAGAACCCATTGTCACTTCTCAGCCAGTACACTGATGAGGACTCAGATGAGGAAGAGATGGAGAGACCTAGTGATGGGACCATGGCGGGTTCTGTTCCAAACGGTCAGGTAATTGTAGCATTTTTTTTTCTTTTGATTTTTCTGCTGTTGGTTACATTGCTCAATTGAGCCGATTAGTTAGGGTGCATTCATTTTTATTATTGTTTTATTTATTGTCAGATCACAGAAAATACGGTCGAAACTGACAAAGCAGGAAACAGTCTTCAAGAGAGAGCTCCTGCTACTATTAAAGACCTTAAACATGGCAAAGACCAAATTGAAAATGTTTCCGAAGAAGTTGAAGCAACTGTAACTGAGCAACTAGCAACTGAAAATCAGCTTACTCAAAGCTCCTCGTGTGAGCCAGTCATGCAAACAATTAGTGATGCTGGTGGTGATTGGAAGATGGTGATGCATGCAGAGACAAATCAGCGCTATTACTGGAACACACTCACAGGAGAGACTTCTTGGGAAGTACCGGCTGGCTTGGTACTTACTGTACCTAATGATATAGCTGCTAGTGATAATGCCACTTGTACTGAAGCTGGTAGAGGAGTATCTGAACTGGTGGAACCGGGTTCTTTGCCACTTGAGTGCCAAATGTCTGGTTTTGAAGATGCTGGTTTGCCGGCTAAAAGCTATCTTGTGGCCACAGAAAAGGATAAGGGAGTGAATGGTGGTACAGCATTTTCTGAGGATTTGACCCAGATAAACTTGTGAAATATGGGGAGGATTTGTTGGAGAGGTTGAAGCTTTTAGAAGGGTAAGCCCTTGTTCTTTTGGTTAGATGCTTTTGACTTCAGTGACCTTTTGATTCAGGCTGGTACCTGTACCCACCAAAGGAACTGTATGCCCTCTTGTGTCCTATTGATTCGTTATTTTTCTCTTTGTTCTCTTTTGCTTGAGTGAGGAGTTCAGTTGATTTTGGTCATTGAAGTATGATCAAATAACCTGAAAAGGTTTACTTACCAGCTCAAAATACAGTCTTGGACATCATAACTTGAGGTGCAATACCCGTAAGGCGGCTTATATATTATGAGACCAAGTATTCTTTGCTCTGATACTTTGAAGCTCTTTGTTTTTAATCTTACATTGCTTCCTTCTTGCTGCAGGTCATCTACCCAAATCGACAAGATTAAAGAAGAGATCGAAATTAGAACATTAGACTGTAAGGAGCTTAAACCATATGGAATGTCCCTGTTCCCTTTCTGGCTTCACACTCAGTCAAAGCTGAGTTGTCTAGAGGCTTCCATCAACAATGCAGAAGTTTCTCTATCCAAATCTACCCCCGACAGCATAGAAGAAGAAGCTGAAAAAGAAACATATGCTGCATTATCTAGTTTTGGAAATTCTAACCAGAAGCCAGAAAATGGAGGAGAGGAAAGAGAAAACGAAGAAATGGAAATGGAAATGGAAATAGGACAAGAAGAGAATGGAAAAGAAAAAGAAGAGGAAATGGGAAAAGAACAAGAAGATAATGGAAAAGAAAAAGTAGAAAAGGAAATGGAAAGAGAACAAGAGGAGAAGGAAAAAGAAAAAGAAGAGGTTAGAGAAGAGGAGACCATACTCCCAATTGAGGATGTAGAAATGGAGATTGATGACGAAAATATTGTGACAGATGTCACAAACACAAATAATGAACTGCCTTTAACTTCTCTAGAAGAGGGTGAAGTACCACCTCCGCCCTTACCACTACCTGATGATTGGGCCCCACTGCCACCACCTCCAGAAGATGAACCAGTACCGCCGCCTCCTGAAGATGAACCAGTACCGCCGCCTCCTGAAGATGAATTGGTACCGCCTCCACCTCCAGAAGAACCATCTGTTTCTTATTCTGTTGCAGAGGCGATACCTCCTTACCAGAATTATATGGCTGTACCTTCATATGACTATAGTGCTGCTAACGGTTATACACAGCCCCACTATTATCAGGCGTACTACACTGCATCAGCACAGCTATCAGCACCAGTCTCGGGAGCAGTTACTCAGGCAGTAACTGCTAATGGTATGGTGGAACCGGCAGTGTATAATTATGCTGTCCCAGCAGGACAAAGGGCTCCAGAAATTCCTAGCAAGCCTGAGTGTAGCTTATCTGTGTATCCTCCTGGATCATACGTGGGTACTGCAAATGAAATCTTAGTTTCTTCTGCTAGCCAAGCTGTTGGAAGTGTTCATGTATCAGGAAGTTCATTAGTTTCCAGATCTTTAGATACTGCATCATCAGCTGTTGTATCATCCTTTGGTGCTTCTTCAGCTGCAGCAACATCTGCTGCTGCATCTTAGCGGCCATACCATCAGGTGCAGCAACGTCATCTGCTGTAGCACCAGCAGTTTCTAAAGATCAACCTAAAGGTATTCTTTATTCCTATAGTTGAGGCTCGTATATAAATTTACCAGTGGAATTTACATGTCAGGCAGAGCGCTCTATCAAATAGATGTGATGATATAACCCCAAAAGAGAAAATAACAACGTCAAGAAAGGCATTAAT
>JAJGRW010001018.1:55646-89999 GCA_025461045.1 Carex parvula | reverse complement strand
ACATAGCTTGACCATTTTCTAACGTGCCATAAATATATTCTTAAAGATAGAAAGTGGTGAAATGGGCACTAAGGTTGTGATTGACTCTTGCTCGTTAGTACCGGGTACTGATATAACTACACTATATTTTTAGTAACACAACACATTCAAATATTTTAATATTTAGGACAAATTTGTTCTTCATTAATATTTCATTTTCAAAATAATTCCTTTACAGCAATATATTAATGTCTATCGATATTTCTCTTCTATGTTTACTTTCTTTTGTGAAATTAAAATCGTTAGATATATTAAATATATCTGGTAAGATCTTGTAGCAAAGTAAAATGATTTAACAATTAATTTATCAGACAAAATTTCATGCCTCGTATATGACCCTTGAGCTTCTAATCTTTTCTTCTGCACAAAAGCAATTGTCCCAATTCTTCAATCAGTGCCATTATTGAATTACGAACTTCACTCATGTCCTAATATTCTCTTATTCTTCATCTGTTTAATCTAAATAATTGCAAAACAAAATTATAATTTTTCTATTTCACTTTATTTAGATACACATATATATTTAAAGTATATAACCTAAAAGAATAATTAAAAGAACCTCAAGCAATATAATTGTGCTGCTCTGGATCAATAAAAATACATATACCAAATTATTATTGAATTTGTCAAAAAGACTATAAGAAAAATAATAGATTTTCATTTTCTTCTTCTTGTGTCAGGCAATGCTTGAAATTTTAGAGTTTTGTTAATTTTTCTTTTATAAAAGGTTTACAGAATAAGAAGAGAAGATCCAACAATTATTGAAACCAATTAAGTAATAATGATCATAATATATGATTGACTTCTAGATTATTACACTAACAATCTCCCACTTAAGCTAGAGCCAATCAACGTAAGCCCTGCATTTATACAAGTCTCTATATTCTCAAAGATCTCATAGATCCTAAGAAAATCTCACAGCCAATCGCTTATGTGTCTCAGACCCATAGAAGCAGTATGCATTTGATGCTTGGCTTAAGGAAGAGGTTTTCAGTGGATCAGCTGTGTTGCTGATTGTGTCAACCTGGCAAATCTTTACATCACCTCTATTTACGATCTCTAGTATCAGGTGATAACGTCGGAGAACATGCTTGATCTTGAGTGCGATCTGGGTTCCTTAGCCTGAGCGATAGCTCCATTGTTGTCACAATAGAAGTCCACTGGGCCTTGGATACTCGGAACCACTCCTAGTTCACTAAGGAACTTCTTGATCTGGAAACCTTCTTTAGCTGCTTCGGAAGCGGCTATATACTCAGCTTCAGTGGTTGAACCTGCTGTGGTTTCTTGTTTCAAACTCTTCCAGCTCACAGTACCACCGTTGTGTATGAATACGTATCCAGACTGAGATCTCGAGTCATCTCGGTCGGTTTGGAAACTTGCATTGGTGTAACTATTTATAACGAGTTCAGAATCACCGCCATAGACGAGGAACTTATCATTGGTTCTTCTCAAGTACTTAAGGATATTCTTTGCAGCATTCCAATGTTCCAAGCCAGGATTAGCCTGATATCTACTTGTCATGCTCAAAGCGTACGAGACACAGGGCGAGTGCATAAGATGGCGTACATGATAGACCCAATAGCTGAAGCATATGGTACTCTACGCATCATGCTTTGCTCATCAGTTGTCAAAGGACACTGAGTCTTGCTAAGCTGAACACCATGTGTCATTGGTAGGAATCCCTTCTTGGAATCCTGCATGCTGAACTGATTCAGCACTTTGTCAATGTACGTGCTTTGACTCAATCCTATGAGTCTCTTTGATCTATCTCTATAGATCTTTATGTCTAGTATATAGACAATCTCGCCCAATTCTTTCATTGAGAGCACTTTCTTTAATGAAGACTTGGCTACTTCTAATAAAGAAATATCATTCCCGATTAGGAGTATGTCATTTACGTATAGGACCAGAAAAAGCGATTGCACTCCCACTAGTCTTTATGTACACACAAGGTTCTTCTTCACATCTGACGAAGTCAAACTTTTTTATTTCTTCGTCAAACCGAAGATTCCAACTCCGTGATGCTTGCTTCAATCCATAAATGGATCTAAGAAGCTTGCACACTTTCCTAGCATTCTTTGGATCTTTAAAACCCGTAGGCTGTATCATATACACGTCTTCTTCTAATTTTCCATTTAAGAAGGCGGTTTTGACTTCCATTTATCATATTTCATAATCATGAAATACGGCAATTGCTAGGAGTATCTGTATTGACTTAAACATAGCCATGGCAAAAAAGTTTCATCATAGTCAACGCCTTGAATTTGTTTGAAACCTTTCGCTACTAGCCGTGCTTTGTAAATAGTCAAATTACCATCCATGTCTGTTTTCTTTTGAAAACCCACTTGTTTTCTATGGGTTTTACCCAATCAAGCGGAACAACTAGGTTCCAGACCTGATTGTCGTATATGGATTGTATTTCGGATCTCATGGCTTTAAGCCATTTACCGGAGTCGGGCCTATCTACTTCCGCATAAGTCAGAGGATCTTCAGTGTCAAACACTGAGACTTTATGAAGTCCCATGTACCTTTCAGGTGCATGTACTGTCCTTGCTGACCTATGTAGGACTTGTGCTACTGGCTGTTGAACTTCATCAACAACAGTTTGCGGGTTCAGTTCTACTTCAACTTGCATCATAGCATCTAAGGTCGGGACTTGAACCTCTTCCATAATTGTTTGTGTATTTGGTCTTTCCAAAAGCCCATTAGCCGAAGTATCAAGTTGTGGTGATTTCTTGTTGTTGTTTTATGGAAGACACTACATAGGACACTGCGAGTTATCTTATGCAAATGATAGATCTCTAAATACACAAGTTACTACATAGATCGCTGTGAATTATCTTACGCAAATGATAGAAGTTGGTTCGCATTTTGTTGTTAAGATTTATTGTTTCTCCGCTAAGGTTTTCTTCACATAAATATAATGACTCCCAACGAGGCTAACTCGTGCAACATAGTTTCTCTTACCATTAAAGCACTGTCACTACCCTAACGGACTAAACTATATCATCGATATTAGATGAAGGGATAATAAATTACAAAAACATTTCAATTAAACAACAAGAAATCATAATAAACAGAAATATATATATATATATATATATATATATATATATATATATATATAGATATAGATATAGATATAGAGTAGAACTAGGGTGCTCCTAAGCTCACCAAGCCCTTCCTTGAGCGCGACTCTAAAACCTATCAAATTGACTTCAAACGACATTTCCAAACCGTTAGATGTTCAATCTATATTAAAATGTGCTTGGAGACCAAATTTTATATTTTTTGGAATTTTTTTACTATTTATTAAGATGGTTTGAAAATCGTTGTTTTCCAATGGTGCAGAATTTTAATAAAAACAGCGATTTTCAAACCATCTTAATAAATAGTAAAAAAATTCCAAAAAATATAAAATTTGGTCTCCAAGCACATTTTAATATAGATTGAACATCTAACGGTTTGGAAATGTCGTTTGAAGTCAATTCGATAGGTTTTAGAGTCGCGCTCACGAAGGGCTTGGTGAGCTTAGGAGCACCCTAGTTCTACTCTATATATATATATATATATATATATATATATATATATATATATATATATATATATATATATATCAAAGAACTTAGCCCCTAAGAAAAGTAACAAGGTTTAATGCCTATCTCCTAAGAAAAGTAACAAGGTTTAGCCCCTAAGAAAAGTAGCCTCTCTTTCTCACTTAATCAAATCTAACCCAAATTATAAAGATGAGTTTCTCTTCTGTCCAGGGTTCGTATATAGGAGTAGAGGGACCTCTAGAGTTGAGTGGAGGCCAAGAAACATGATCTGGATACAGTTGTCAGCAGTTATTCCCCAAAGGGCACCTTGGTTACGGACCGTACTGGCTGATACGGTCCATAATGAGACCATGTCGCTGAAGGATTTAATGCGTATTGCGCTATCTCCTGGTCCGTATCTAGCTAGGTCCGTGTCAGGTAATACGGACCGTAATAGAGCCTTAGTCAATGAGCATCGCTTATCCGATTGATCCGATTCTTGCTCCATTTGATGTAAATTAGTCCCAAAACCTATTTTCTGTAATAAAATATAAAGAAGGGTGACAGTAGCCTTTTTTTCTAATTAATTAGACATAAGTGTGAGATAATATGCAAAATCTAAGTCAAAACCCTACGTAATTCATCACCATTTTGACTCTGATCAGAAATACAACTAGAAAAATATGAAATACAACCAGTAGTAGATGAAAGACAACCAATAGAACATTAAACACAATTAGTAGACAATTAAAGACTACCTGAAGAAGATGAAAGCCAACCAGTACAAGATGAAAGACGACTTGTACAACATGAAAGACAACTACAATAATATGAAAGACAATATGAAGAAGATGAAAGACAACAAATATAACACGAATAACAACCATTACAAGATTAAAGTCAACTAGAAGAACATGAAAGACAATCAACACAAAATGAAAGAAAACTTGAAGACGATGAAAAACAATTACTAGTACATGAAATACATTTTGAAAAAACATAAAAAAGAGCTAGTAGAACATGAATAACAATCAGTACAAGATGAAATACAACTCGAAGAAGTTGAAATACAACAAGTAGTATAAGAAAGACTGATGTCCCAATTTTTGTACCAAAATATGTGTTTCAAACCATCAAATCGTGTCTTTTACATTGAAAATACATTGAATATCTATAGAATGTGGTACTGCTGCGTTTTCGTTCTTACTTTGCAGAAAACGGGCGAAATCAGGGTAGAATATGAAGTTATGGAACCATCCACGCGGGCCGCATCACATTCGAAGCGGGCCGCATCAAACCCTGACGCGACCACAGACGCGACCTCCATTCTTACACGCGAGGAGCACAGACACGCAGACAGCGTCCACTGCACGCGGGTCGCGTGAGTCTATTCCGGAAACAAAACAGAAAAGGAAACAGAGGCTCAATGAAGGAAAGGTCGGCCAGATTGGCTATATTACGGGATCCCTTGCCACAGAAGGGCAGGCGATTGATTATTCTACATTCCAGAGAGTTAGAGATGGATTCTAGGGTTTGGACTTGATGGCTAGCTTAGAGAAGAAGTTGAGAAGCGAAAAATGAAAGTTCTTCACGGATCTTCTTTGTATCTCGGGTTTTGTCATGACTATTTCATCTATTATTTGTGTTATTTGTTCTTTGACTATGTGTGAGTAGTTTTCTTAGTTTCGAGGGTTACGATGTAGTTTGATACTTTGTTTTGTATGCATGTTGTTTGAATTTGTGTTGAATGTTAGTGTGAGTAGTATTTTAATTGTTTTGTTGAAGTTGATTGAATGATTCTTGATTGTCTACTGTTAGATGTCTATAGCATCTTTCTTGTAATTTGGCCTTGATGTTTCTTTCAACCAAACTTAGTATCTGAGGTAGGTTTACGAGCCGTAAGGCGAGAACAAAAAGTAACTGAGAGGTGAACTTTTCCACTTATCGAGAGATAGTGGTTACCTTTAGTAAACCAGACAATTAACTTAGATTAAAAACCTAAGAAGGTGAAATTGCATTTCCGATACCAGGTTTATTAAGCCAACAAACGAGAGTTGAGGTTTAGGAACATTAGGTTCGGTCAATGAATCCTTACACTAAATAACAACGCAAAAACAGACAACTGCTACATTCACTCGAGGTCCACGCGGGCCGCGTATGAGAGTACGCGGGTCGCTTGTTCCATGCGGGTCGCGTATGAAAGTACGCAGGTCGTGTGAGTACCGAGAGGCAAGGTTGACAATGAAATCGAAAACCCTGGAAACGCTTTTCTTTATTTGATAAAAACCAAAATTTACTTTCTGTCAATTTAATTATTTCTGTCATTGATTGAATTTAGGAAATTAAACAAACAAACCAACCTTTTCCAACTTCTAGTACCTAATTAATTTAAGTAGAGTTACAGATTTGATTTTGAACCGTCCTGTGGATCGATACCTGACTAGACTATACGACAGGATTGTGCACTTGCAATCTTAGTCGGAAGTTAAATGAAGGTTAAAAGCTACAGCTTGCTGTAGTGAAACTTTGTGATACACTTTTGTGCGAACAAGTTTTTGGCGCCGTTGCCAGGACGGCATCATTTATCTTTTCTGGATTTTTACTTATTTTGATTAATCTAGATTTTAATCTGTATCTTTTATTTTATTTTTCTCTCTTTCAGGAACACACTGCCTTTCATACCACCTCCTACGGGCGATTACCATCTCAGGAGCAAAGGACCGATACCCGACGCGACCCTCATAGATTTGCACGCCGACCGCGTCCCTCTTCTCAAAACTGACACAAGATCTGTGCGCTCAGCCCCAGCTGCAACACCTCACGCGACCCGCATACAAGACACGCGGTCCGCGCGAACCGACCCAGACAGAGAGGGACATTCCAGCAGAGCATCAATGAGCAATAACGGAGACGAAGAACGGGCTGAGAATTTGACTGATGATGAGTACCAGGAGGACATCGTGCCAAGGACATTGTGAGAGTTCAATGTGCCTAAGGCTGGAGACGTGAGAGGAGCAATCAGACTGCCGCAAATTCCAGGACAACAATCGAACTTCAATCCGGGCGTTGTTAACATTGTGCAGCAAAACACTTTTCATGGGTTGGATCATGAGGATCCACACTCTCACCTCCAAACTTTTCTTGAATGTTGCACTACCATTAGAACAAATGGCGCAACTAATGATTATATCAGACTTGCTTTATTTCCTTTCACTCTTAGGGATAAGGCCAAAAAATGGTTAGGGTCACTACCAAGGGATTCGATTACCAACTGGAGGGAATTGTCCAACTTATTTCTGACTAGGTTTTTCCCACATAAGAGAACTGCCAAGGTAAGGACCCAACTGACCAGTTTTAGGCAAAGGTCTGATGAACCCCTAAACGAAGCATGAGAAAGGTTTAGGGAGTTGCAGTATTCTTATCCACACCATGGTATACCTGACTGGTTATTGATTCAGACTTTTTATGATGGTTTAACAGAAAGCACTCGTACTTCTGTTGATGCTGTTGCAGGTGGAGCTTTGATGTCAAGGGAACCTCTTGAGGCAATGAACTTGATCGACAACATGGCTCAAAACCAATAGTGGTCCGGCCGTGACAATTCCAGACCTGGAGGAGGTGGCCGATTCGAAGTCGATCCAATCACAGCTCTAACTGCCAAGATGGAAGCCATGCAGAAGGCTTCCGACAAAATGAGTGTGAAATCTGTTGGTAGCTATCCATCACAGCCGGAGTCATGTGCCATGTGTGGGGAGGGACATTCCTATGAACACTGTCCATTGGCGCAAAGGAATGATGACGTGCTCGAACATGTGAATTCTCTCAACAGCGAGCCATCCTACTTCCCAAAACCTCCTTTCAACCGAACCTACTCCAAAGACCCGGTTGAGCCACAAAATTAGAGGTGGAAGCAGAACAACCCAGCACCCTTCAACAGTGGCTCAAACCCTCTTACAACAATTCTTTCAACAACCCCTCTGGCAACAATAACAACCGAAACTTTTACCACAATGCATCCTTCAAGAACCAGAACAACCGAGCAGCTCAGTCCGGATCTTCCAAGCCATATATCGCTCCCGCTGTGAGTGATTTCATGCATGAGCAAGGAAAGATGAACCAGATGCTATTCGAGCAAATGCAATCGATGAATGCTCAACTGACTGCTCAGAACCAAATGATGGAGCAATTGGGCTATAAAGCTGGTCCAAGTCAACCACAACCTGATAAGCTACCTAGCCAGCCAGAGATCAATCCTAGAGGAGAAGCTAAGGAGGTCACACTGCAAAGTGGGACCCAATACGAAAGACCAGCCAAGCCAACAGATCAGATCGCACAGCATGCGGGCCGAACCAATGACACGCGACCCGTGTCACCACCTGAAGAAGAGAACCCGAGCCGCGTCGAATCGACTCGACCGGTAGTCACACCTGGAGAACATGTGAACGCGACCCGCGTCACTGACACACGGGCCGCATCAAAAGAACCTGAGAGTCAGAAGAAGTCAGGGGCCGAGAAACCTCCACCATACAGGCCACCTGTACCCTTCCCCCAAAGACTAGCTGAGACCAGACTGAATGCACAATTCATCGATGTTCTCAAACAACTGCACATCACCATTCCATTCACCGAAGCTTTGACTCAAATGCCCACCTATGCCAAGTTCTTGAAAGACATCCTATCTAACAAGCGAAGCTTGGGGGGGCACGAGATGGTGAAACTGACAGAGCAGTGCAGTGCCATTCTGAGCAACGAGCTACCACCCAAATTGGAAGACCCTGGTAAGTTTTCTATTCCTTGCACTATAGGGAAAGCCACGATCAAGAAGGCTCTATGTGACTTGGGAGCTATCGTGAGCCTCATGCCATGCACTATCTATGATCGAATAGGGGTAGGTGAGCTCAAACCTACGCGAATGACCTCACAGCTAGCAGACTCCTCGATAAGACTTCCGCTTGGCATAGTGGAAGATGTACCAGTTCAGGCTGGTAAGTTCTATGTACCTGCTGATTTTGTTGTTATGGAAATGGAAGAGGACAAGGAAGTCCCCATTATTCTGGGACGACCTTTTCTCAGAACTGCAGGTGCAATAATTGATGTATCTCATGGGACACTAACCTTGAACATAGGAGATGAAAATGTGTGATTTCAGATTGATCGTGCTATGAAGTATCCTTCAACCGAATCTTGTTTTCGAGTAGATGTGATCGAAGAATGTTTAACAGATTTGGCAGAGGATTACTTTCTTGAACAGATCAATGAGTGCATGAATGAACATACTAATTATTTGTCTGAGTTGCAGGTTGAAACTAGCGAGAAAGAATCAGTTTTTGCAGCAGACTTGAAGTCAGATGATAATGAGGAATTTGGACGCGGGCCGGACGAAATACACGCGGGCCGCGTGCCACAGCCAGAGGACTTGGAAACCGAAGAAAGCGGGTCGGATGAGACCGACGCGAGGTCCGCACGCGAGCCGAGTGCACCAGACGCGGACCGCATCAAGACCCAAACTGAGAGCCCAACTCCTGAACTCAAGCCGCTTCCAGCCAATCTCAGGTATGAATTCCTCGGTCCAGATAACTCTTTTCCTGTAATTGTCAATGCAGGTTTAAACCCCGATCAGACCGCCAAACTTCTGGAGAAGCTGAAGATTCATAAAGGCGCGATTGAGTACTCGATCAAGGATCTGAAAGGAATCGACCCATCCATCTATTCACACCGAATCTTACTTGAAGATGATCACAAGCCATCAGTTGAACACCAGCGACGACTCAACCCAAATCTGAAAGAGGTAGTGAAAAAAGAAATACTTAATCTTCTTGATGCAGGTATTATCTACCCGATTTCTGACAGCAAATGGGTGAGCCCAGTCCATGTGGTGCCAAAGAAAGGAGGAGCGACTGTGGTGAAGAATGAGAAGAATGAGCTCATCCAAACACGTGTAGTTAATGGATACAGGATGTGTATCGACTACAGGAAGCTCAATGCCGCCACGCGCAAGGATCACTTTCCTTTGCCGTTCGTCGACCAACTCCTTGAAAGGCTTGCTAATCACTCTTACTTTTGTTATCTTGATGGTTATTCTGGTTTCTTTCAAATACCCATTCACCCACAAGACCAAGAAAATACCACTTTTACTTGTCCATATGGTACATTTGCATATCGCAGGATGCCCTTTGGTCTTTGTAATGCACCAGCAACCTTTCAGAGAGCCATGATGGCTATCTTTTCTGATTTTATTGAGAATGAGGTTGAGGTTTTTATGGATGATTTTTCTGTGTATGGTGTTTGTTTTGATTCTTGTTTGACTAACCTTTGTAAGATTTTGCAGAAATGCGAAGATGTCAATCTGATTCTGAATTGGGAGAAATGTCACTTCATGGTTCAGGAAGGCGTTGTCCTAGGACATGTTGTGACTTCTAAAGGCATCGAGGTTGATAAGGCAAAAATTGAAGTGATTGAGAAGCTTGCAATCCCAACTTGTGTTAAGGGGGTTCGTAGTTTTCTAGGTCATGCAGGATTCTATCGCCGCTTTATCAAGGATTTTTCTAAAATTGCGAAACTATTGACCAATCTACTCATTAACGATTCTGATTTTGTTTTCACTGATGATTGTGTCAAGCCTTTTTGTAGTTTGAAGAAAGCCCTCATCTCAGCACCCATTTTGCAACCACCTGATTGGTCTCTTCCATTCGAGATCATGTGCGACGCGAGTGACTATGCTGTAGGAGCAGTTCTTGGGCAAAGAAAGGACAAGAAGTCGTCCGCCATTTACTATGCTAGCAAGGTGCTAGATCCAGCCCAGATGAACTACACAACCATCGAGAAGGAGCTTCTTGCAATTGTGTTTCGCTCTTGACAAGTTCAGATCATATCTAGTTGGCTCGAAAATAATTGTTTACACCGACCATGCCGCACTCAGGTATTTGTTGAATAAACAAGATGCCAAACCTCGTTTAATTAGATGGATTCTTCTTTTGCAGGAATTTGACATTGAAATTAGGGACAAAAAGGGAGTCGAAAACACCGTGGTTGACCATCTATCCCGCCTTCGTTGGGAGGAGGAGGACTCAGCCAAATTGCCGATCGATGACTCATTTCCTGATGAACACCTCTTCTCAGTGTCAGCTCTTGACGCCTCTGACGCGGGTCCCATGCCCAGGCACGCGGGCCGCATGGCCAACCAACTGCCTCCCTGGTATGCTGATATCGCGAATTACTTGGCTTCTGGGGTGTTCCCTGATACCATGTCTTACCAGCAAAGGAAGAAGATCAGATGAGATGCCAGGTATTATTTTTGGGATGAACCTTTTCTTTTCAAAATAGGTGTTGATGGCATTTTTCGACGCTGTGTGCCATACGAGGACACGCGCTCCATTCTTGAGCATTGCCATTCATCCGCTTATGGGGGACATGCTTTGTTCTCCAAAACAGCCACCAAGGTATTGCAATCTGGTTTTTTTTTGCCTTCTCTTTTCAGGGATGCAAGGACCTTAGTCATGGCTTGTGACAAGTGTCAACGGACTGGGAACATCACCAAGCGCAATGAAATGCCTCTCAACTCCATTCTTGAGGTAGAGGTATTCGATGTGTGGGGTATTGATTTTATGGGACCGTTTCCATCATCTTGTCGGAATGAATACATCCTGGTTGCCGTTGATTACGTGTCCAAATGGGTCGAAGCAGTGGCATGTCGAAAAGCAGACTCGAATGCAGTAAAGCGACTGTTCAATGACATCATCTTTCCGCGCTTTGGAGTGCCGCGAGCTGTGATCAGTGATGGATGCAAGCACTTCATCAACCGCCAATTTGACAACCTCTTGAGCCGTCATGGGGTAACTCACAAGGTAACCACTTCTTATCATCCTCAATCTAATGGTCAAGCTGAAATCTCTAACAGGGAAATCAAGTCCATTTTGGAAAAGACTGTGGCAAGGACAAGGAAGGATTGGTCGCTAAAGTTGAATGATGCACTTTGGGCGTACCGAACCTCATTCAAGACACCGATTAGGATGAGTCCTTTCAAACTGGTGTATGGGAAGCCGTGTCACCTACCTGTGGAGATAGAGCACAAAGCATTCTGGGCCACGCGAGCCATCAACATGGACATGCTTGCAACTGGAGAGAAGCGTATCCTCGACTTGCACGAGTTGGAGGAGATGCGTTTACACTCCTATGAGAATGCGAGGATCTATAAAGAAAAGACCAAGCAGATCCATGACAAGCATATCATGCCTCGCGAGTTTAAGGAAGGTGATCTTGTACTTTTGTTTAATTCTAGATTAAGACTCTTTCCAGGTAAACTCAAGTCTCGATGGTCTGGTCCGTTTGTGGTAAAGAAGGTGTACCATTTTGGTGCAATTGACATTGGCAATGAGATATGTGGAACATTCCAGGTAAACGGTCAGCGTCTCAAGCACTATGTTGCTGATCATCCTTACCCACCACGGTTTGTTTAGGATCTCTTCGATCCTGCCACAGCAGAAACTTAGCGAGAGGTGGTCGAGCTTGAGACCTAAAACAAGCGCTTCTTGGGAGGCAATCCAAGTCCTTTTTAAATTTCTTGCATTTAGAGTAATTTCATATAGTCTTTCTGCATAATTTTCGTTTCTGTTGTTTGCATGCATATTTGTTTTTAGTTATTTTGCACTTAGGAAAGTCAAAAGAGAACTGCAGATTCAGTAAAGCACGCTACCTGCGTGAGAGATTGACGCGATCCGCATGAAGCGACGCGACTTGTTTGAAGATCAACGCGACCCGCGTCATCGCCAACCGTCGCAGCATTGAAGAGGCGCGTCCATTACGGGCTGAAACGGCGCGACCCCCTCTACTTAACTCCCCCCCGCTTCACCCTTCTCTTTCCACAGCACACCCGACCTCTCATGTCTCTCAAACGCGACCCGAGTTAAACCCCGTACCGCTTAAACCCTAGCCGCAGCCTCTCTCGCCGCCGAGCCATTTCCGCCCTCCGCCGTCTCTCTCACCGCCGAAACCTCTCCACCGAGCACCACACTCCCTTTCTCAAATCTCACCATCAAACCTCACCACCATACCGAGCCGCAGCCGAAGCCCTTCTTCTCATTCTCTTCTCTTCTGATTGCTTCCGCCATTGCTGCGCCTCAATCTCTTCTGACGCGACCCGCTCTAACCTCCATGAGGCCCGCGTCCACTCCCTTCCAGAGAGCTATGAACCGCGAACGCTGATCCAAGCACGCGCAAGAACGAAGGCAGGATGCTCTCCGTGCCCAGCAACAACCACCTGCGCGTACACCCTCTCCTTCTGGATCGCAACCTGCGTCTGCCTCACCGCACAATGGTACTCCTTCTCACTCTTCTTCTCACCATTCCTCTCACTCTCATTCAGCAGCCGAATCACCCCTCATCGAGTATTACGACTCCGAGGCTTCTCATCACTCATCCAGTGCCTACACGGCTAGGGCAGATGATTATCCACCTCCACACTTCTCCATCGACTCCCGTCGCATGTTCAACCGCTTTGAGATCTTGCGGCGACGAAGCTTCGACAACACACGCCGGCTCGACTTCGACACCCTCCATTTGTTTGGGGTCACCGAGCAGTTTCTCTATCTCACAGGGCAGATCGGATTCACTCCCGTCTTCTGGGGTATTGCTCAGGACTGCTACCAGGAGCTCACGCTTGAGTTCCTCTCCTCTCTACAGCTCAAGTGGGACCCTGAGGGCCAGCCTTACATCAAGTTCCGGATGCGCAGTGGGACTTGGAGGGTTGGTATTGATACCCTTCGTGAGTGGTTTGGATTCCTGCACACCCTCAGACTGACACCTTTAATTTTCGTGTGGGCATGGACAAGGACCACTTATGGCGCTTGATTTCTGGGATGGACGTAGCCGAGAGCAATGATTTTCGCGGCCTCGCCATTCCTCACCCAGTCCTTCGCTGCATCCAGCGAGCCCTTGCAGTTACCATCTTCGCACGCGGCGAGACAGTTGCCCGTGCGAATGTCGAGGACCTTGCTCTGATGGACCACATGCTCCGTCGCGACGAGGAGCTAGAGCGGCCAGATCTGATGCTCATTATGGTCCGTCATTGGCTCGATCTCCAGAATGCAAGGAAGATAGGTGGCATCAATACCATCGGCGCCTATGTCACCCACATTACTGTTCAGCTAGGTGTATCGGTCGCCGGCCTCTCTCTCCACAGGCCCGATCATCATGGATGCAAAGCCCTACCGTCAGGCGACTTTCATCAAAATCGAACGAGGCCCAGCCAACCACCACGACAGGTACTTCTGGCGTATGCCGAATGGGACTCTCCATGAGTTGCCCATTCCTGCACCTCTTTCTTTCGCAGATGACCGCACTTGGCTTTTTACGGGACCTTGGGCACCACCACCTTCACCACCTCCTGTTCAGCTACATCCACCCTTTCCTCGTGCCGACGATGTTCATATGGCCGACGCACACCACTCTCCACCACAGTTTCATGCCTCCACTTCTGCCGCGTCTCCCGCCTATCCACCACCGATTCTCGACCTGACCATCCAGGATGTGTACACTCTTGTGTATGACATGCGCCGTGAGCAGGGTACTGCCCTCTATGATCTACAGAGCCGGATGACAGCCGTTGAGGAGCAGCTCCGCGCTTGGTGGCTCGATCCTCCCACCGACGATTGACCAGGTTTGTTCTTCTCTTTTCCTTGCTTATTTACTTTTTCTATCTTTCAGTCTTGAAGCATTGAGGACAATGCTCGGACTAAGCTTGGGGGGGAGACTTTTGACTTTTAGGATTTATTTACTTTTTATTTTTAGGTCATGTTTATTTTTTTTGCATTCATAGTGAAAAATTTGCATAATTGCTTAAATTAGGGACTTTGATGAAAATTTTTGGTTTTAATTGCGATGACCTTGAGAAATTAGAACTAACCCCACAATTGATAAAAGAACTGATTAGGAAAGGGATGTTTTGAGAACTTGAGAAGAAGAAAACTTGAATTGCATCGAAAAACCATTTTGAAACTGAACTGTGCCTTATAAATAGGGAAATGGGGATTTAAAATAAAGAAAGATTGGGATATCCATTGGTATGAATGAATACCATTGGATGTGTGTATTCATGGTGTAGGGGTAAAATAAAAATGTTGAAATAAATGAAAAGATGGAGAACATAAGAGTACTGGCAATAAGTCCAATTTGGCGCCTTTGAGCTCGTCTCCCAAATTTAGAAAAGAAAAGAAACTTTGCATACACCAACACACGAAGTCCTCGACTTTCTAACCTAAGCTTGTTCCAAGCTTGGGGAGGTCAAAAAGAAAAGAAAAATCACCACAAACGAGGGCATAGTTTCAGCAAAAGAATGAGAAATTGATCAATTTGGGTAATTAACTTTGCAAGTCTTAGAAACATTTCAGAATTTGAAGTTTGATTAGTCAATTTGTGGGGTGAATCAAAATTGATCAAGGAAAGTCTAAATTATACCAAAAGGATTCTCGAAGTTTTTGATTAAAGCAATTCATGTAGATTTTCACTTTTAGGAACTTAGTCTGCATTTAGGTAAGAGTAGAGTCCAACCCGGTACCTAAGTACGATCTTTGCTTGAGGACAAGCAAGATTTAAGCTTGGGGGAATTTGATGTCTCAATATTAGACCTATAAATCTGACCAATTTCTGTACCAAAATATGTGTTTCAAACCATCAAATCGTGTCTTTTACATTGAAAATACATTGAATATCTATAGAATGTGGTACTGCTGCGTTTTCGTTCTTACTTTGCAGAAAACGGGCAAAATCAGGGAAGAATATGAAGTTCTGGAACCATCCACGCGGGCCGCGTCACATCCGAAGCGAGCCGCATCAAACCCTGACGCTACCACAGACGCGACCTCCATTCTTACATGCAAGGAGCACAGACACGCGGACCGCATCCACTGCACGCGGGTCGCGTGAGTCTATTCCGGAAACAAAACAAAGGAAACAGAGGCTCAATGAAGGAAAGGTCGGCCAGATTGGCTATATTACGGGATCCCTTGCCACAGAAGGGCAGGCGATTGATTATTCTACATTCTAGAGAGTTAGAGATGGATTCTAGGGTTTGGGCTTGACGGCTAGCTTAGAGACGAAGTTGAGAAGCGAAAGACAAAAGTTCTTCACGGATCTTCTTTGTATCTCTGGTTTTGTCATGACTATTTCATCTATTATTTGTGTTATTTGTTCTTTGACTATGTGTGAGTAGTTTTCTTAGTTTCTAGGATTACGATGTAGTTTGATACTTTATTTTGTATGCATGTTGTTTGAATTTGTGTTGAATGTTAGTGGTTAATTGTTTGAGTAGTATTTTAATTGTTTTGTTGAAGTTGATTGAATGATTCTTGATTGTCTACTGTTAGATGTCTATAGCATCTTTCTTGTAATTTGGCCTTGATGTTTCTTCCAACCAAACTTAGTATCTGAGGTAGGTTTACGAGCCGTAAGGCGAGACCAAAAAGTAACTGAGAGGTGAACTTTTCCACTTATCGAGAGATAGTGGTTACCTTTAGTAAACCAGACAATTAACTTAGATTAAAAACCTAAGAAGGTGAAATTGCATTTCCGATACCAGGTTTATTAAGCCAACAAACGAGAGTTGAGGTTTAGGAACATTAGGTTCGGTCAATGAATCCTTACACTAAATAACAACGCAAAAACAGACAACTGCTACATTCACTCGAGGTCCACGCGGGTCGCGTGTTCCATGCGGGTCGTGTATGAAAGTACGCGGGTCGTGTGAGTACCGAGAGGTAAGGTTGACAATGAAATCGAAAACCCTGGAAACGCTTTTCTTTATTTGATAAAAACCAAAATTTGCTTTCTGTCAATCTATGTTGGACGGATACTTCAAAATAGGCCACGTATCCGTATCGGACACGTATCGGATACCGATACACATACGATACGGCTCCGATACGTATCTGATACGCCAGCTGGCGTATCGGAGTACGTGGCGTATCCTAATTTGGTAGATACGGTCAAGATACGCGTTGAATATTTAGGGATACGGCTGTTTCAAATGAGATACGGGCGGGATACGGGGATTTAGGTTTCTCACTTTCTCTCCGCTGTGCTCCGAACTAAAAGAAAGAAAACCTCTCTGACGGCTCTCCGCTCGCCTCTCCACTCCGAACCACTCCACTCCGCTCCGCTCTCTCCGCCGTCTCCGCTCCGCTCTGCTCTGTCCGCCGTCTCCTTCCGCTGTCTCCGCTCCGCTCCACTCTCTCTGGCCGAAGTACCTTTTGCCTTTTTCTTGCCTTGGTGCTGCCTCGGCTCTCTAATTCGGGTAATTTCAAGTACTATTTTGATTAATTAGTGATTAGTGTACTTGATGAACGAAAAGAGGGGATGAATGATGATAATTGCTTGGTGCTGCCTCGGCTCCTCTCCTTTTCCACTCAAATCAGTTTTTTTTTAGGAGCTGCTTTATTGGACTTGGATGTAATTGCTTTCATCAGCTAGTAGGATCTGATACAAAATAGCTCCTTGGTTCTTGAACATGGTAACTGTTTGGAGGCCTTGCAAGAGGGTACCTCTCTTGCTGTTTCTGAACCCGAAATATGAATTTGATTTGAGTGAGAAAAGGAAAAGAAGAGAGATTAATAAACATCATGGAACAAAGGCGAATCTGAGCCTCATTCCCTTTCTGCCTTGGTCACTGAATTTTTTCTTAAAGATATCTATTTTGACTCTTGATAATTTATTAGTGATACCTTTTGCCTTTTTCTCTTGGTGTTTCTGTTACTGGGACCAGTACCAGTACCTTTTTCTCTTGTTCAATTGAAACAGCAAGGAAAATTGAAGGCTTTTTGACCAGTACCAGTACCAGTAGCTTTTGAATAAATTGAAGGCTTACATTAGAAAATTTTGAATAAATGGTTGTGCTGAAATAGGTAACATCAAGCAGTCTGCTTCGATGTCTTCAAGTCCGGATAGCATGGGTAGTACTGCCTCAACCACTGTTTCGACATCCACACCATTGTGGGAATATGTGGTGATGACAGATAAATCAGGAGGTGGAGGTAATAAGTCTTTCATTTGCAATTTCTGCAAGATAACATTCAATGGGAGTTATTTTCGAGTGAAGGCACATTTACTCAAAATACCCGGGCATGGTATTAGAGCATGTGCAAATGTGACAAAGGAGGAGGTTGCTAGGCTAAGCAAATTGCAAGAAGATGCAGATATGAGAGTAAAGGGGAAGGTGCCCAAACAAGTCTCACTACCTAGTGGTGGACATGGCTCTTCGTGTCCCACTACCTCGGTTTCCATAGGAGTGAGAGAAGCAAAGAGGCAAAGAATGCCAACAGCTATTGATAAGGTATTAACAATGCATATTTTTTTTTTTACAAACAATTTGGATGACCTTTGTTTTTGTTTATATTCATAATAAATATTCGTTAATTTTAGGCATATGATGTGGCTAAAAGAAATGAAATTAAGGAGGAGATTGCTAGGGCATTTTACACAGGATGTCCTTCTTTTAATTTTGCGAGAAACCCCCATTTCATCAAATCTTATGTAGAGTTGTCAAATAGTGGAATCAAAGGATTTAAGCCTCCTTCTTACAACGAGCTTAGAACTACCCTTCTAGATAGAGAGAGGATTCATCTTGATCGTTTACTCGAGCCAATCAAGGGCACTTGGGCACAAAAAGGCGTATCTATTGTAACCGATGGATGGACCGATGTACAAAGAAGACCTTTAATCAACTTTGTAGCAATAACCGATGGTGGGCCGATGTTCCTAAAGGCTATTAATTGCCAAGGTGAGGTAAAAGATAAATATTTCATTTTTGGCATGATAAAAGAAGTGATTGAGGAGGTTGGGCCTCAAAAAGTGGTACAAGTGATCACAGATAATGCCCCGGTTTGCAAGGCAGCGGGGATGCTAATTGAAACCCAATTTCCTAACATCTTTTGGACACCTTGTGTTGTTCACACACTTAACCTTGCTTTAAGAAATATATGTGCCGCAAGAAATACCCAAGCCAATCAAATTGTCTATGACGAATGTAGTTGGATTAGTTGTGTTGCCTCAGATGTGTCTGCCATCAAAAATTTTATTAACAACCATTCAATGCGGTTGCATATGTATCTTGGGTGTTGTGATCTCAAGTTACTTTCGGCGGCCGAGACGCGCTTTGCCTCGGTAATTGTTGTGTTGAAAAGGTTTTTCCAAGTTAAGAGAGGGCTAAAAGAAATGGTTATAAAAGATTGTTGGAGTGAATATCAAGATGATAATGTTGATAGAGCAAATTTTGTGAGGGAAAAGATCCTAGATGAAACGGGGTTTTGGAAGAAAATTGAGTACATCCTTGAGTTTACCGAGCCGATTTATGAGATGTTGAGAATTGCGGATACCGACAAACCTTGTTTGCATTTGGTTATGAGATGTGAGATTCCATGATTGATAGAGTGAAAGCCACCATTTATCGTCATGAGGGAAAGAGAGATGATGAAGAATCAACATTTTACAAAGTGGTGAGCACAATTTTGCACGAAAGATGGGCAAAAAGCAATACTCCTCTTCATTGCTTGGCTTACTCGATAAACCCAAGGTATTGATACACTTATATTTTCATTTGGAATATTTTTTTTTATAAGAAACATATTCAAATTCAATCAAATGTGATGAGTTTATGGCAGCAGCAGCTGCTGTACAAAAAGTCAAAAACATATTTTTAACAAAAACATATTCAAAAACAAATTCTACACAATGCATATTTGATGAGTTTATGGCCGCAGCTGCTGCACAAAGACATTAATTAACAAAAATTCTCAATATTTGATGACTAATGCATATTTTTTACTTAAATATTTTTGTAACAGGTACTATTCTCCACAATGGCTTGATGCTCAACCAAATCGTGTGTCTCCTCATCTAGATGGAGAGATATCAAACATGAGAAATCAATGTTTTAGAAAACTCTTTCCAGATGCCAATGAAAGAAGACTCGTGATTGGTGAATTTGCAAGATTCTCCATTTGTGGTGGCGGATTTGATCTACATGATTCTATTGCGGATAGGGGAGAAATACCACCACTTAATTGGTGGGTGATTTATGGTGGGGCGGCTCCTAATCTCCAATGTTTAGCTTTGAAGTTGCTAAATCAACCATCATCATCTTCATGTTGCGAGAGAAATTGGAAAACTTATTCTCTTATCCATGACGCTAAGAGAAATAAAATGACACCCAAGCGTGCCGAGGATTTAGTTTTTGTGCATTCTAATTTGAGACTTCTTTCTAGAAGAACCCCCGCATATTCTACGGGAGAGAGTAGGTTTTGGGATGTGGCGGGTGATGAACATGCGCCATTTGATGGTGCCGACCAACTTGCCATTGCAAGTCTTTCACTCGACGAGCCGGAGTTTGAGAGTATAGTGTTTGGAGATGATTCGTAATATTTGAGATGAAGTATCAACTTGTTTTGGAGATTAAGGCTCACTTGTTTTGTTGGATCTTTTAATTAGTTTTTTGTTATGAAGCATGAACTTAGTTTAATTTTATGGACTTACTCTATTTGATTTGAATATGTAATGGATGTTATGTTGTTTGGTATTATGGATCTAAATTTATATATGTTATGGATGTTATGTATTTTTTAGATGAATTATAAATTTGGGTGATGTGAGTAGTGTATACATATACCATGGCAAAATTATCAATTTTTTTGTTATTTGTAAATTACAAGTAAAAAATTTGATATATATACAAGTGTTGAATTAATAATATAAGTGTAATTTTTTTCCTTATTGTAATACAAGTATTGAATTAATAATATAATAAAAATAATAAAAATAATATATATAATAGCCGTATCGTATCCGTCATTTTTGAAAATTACCATATCGCTGTATCCGTATCGTATCCGATACGATACCCGTACCCGTATCCATGCAACATAGCTGTCAATTTAATTATTTCTGTCATTGATTGAATTTAGGAAATTAAACAAACAAACCAACCTTTTCCAACTTCTAGTACCTAATTAATTTAAGTAGAGTTCCAGATTTGATTTTGAACCGTCCTGTGGATCGATACCTGACTAGACTATACGACAGGATTGTGCACTTGCAATCTTAGTCGGAAGTTAAATCAAGGTTAAAAGCTACAGCTTGCTGTAGTGAAACTTTGTGATACACTTTTGTGCGAACAAGTTTTTGGCGCCGTTGCCAGGGACGGCATCATTTATCTTTTCTGGATTTTTGCTTATTTTGATTAATCTAGATTTTAATCTGTATCTTTTCTTTTATTTTTCTCTCTTTCAGGAACACACTGCCTTTCATACCACCTCCTACGGGCGATTACCATCTCAGGAGCAGAGGACCGATACCCAACGCGACCCGTATAGATTTGCACGCGGACCGCGTCCCTCTTCTCGAAACCGACACAAGATCTGTGCGCTCAGCCCCAGCTGCAACACCTCACGCGACCCGCATATAAGACACGCGGTCCCCGCGAACCGACCCAGACAGAGAGGGACATTCCAGTAGAGCATCAATGAGCAACAACGGAGACGAAGAATGGGCCGAGAATCTGACTGATGATGAGTACTAGGAGGACATCGTGCCAAGGACATTGCGAGAGTTCAATGTGCCTAGGGCTGGAGATGTGAGAGGAGCAATCAGACTGCCGCAAATTCCAGGACAACAATCGAACTTCAATCCGGGCGTTGTTAACATTGTGCAGCAAAACACCTTTTCATGGGTTGGATCATGAGGATCCACACTCTCACCTCCAAACTTTTCTTGAATGTTGCACTACCATTAGAACAAATGGCGCAACTAATGATTATATCAGACTTGCTTTATTTCCTTTCACTCTTAGGGACAAGGCCAAAAAATGGTTAGGGTCACTACCAAGGGATTCGATTACCAACTGGAGAGAATTGTCCAACTTGTTTCTGACTAGGTTTTTCCCACATAAGAGAACTGCCAAGGTAAGGACCCAACTGACCAGTTTTAGGCAAAGGTCTGATGAACCCCTAAACGAAGCATGGGAAAGATTTAGGGAATTGCAGTATTCTTGTCCACACCATGGTATACCTGACTGGTTATTGATTCAGACTTTTTATGATGGTTTAACAGAAAGCACTCGTACTTCTGTTGATGCTGTTGCAGGTGGAGCTTTGATGTCAAGGGAACCTCTTGAGGCAATGAACTTGATCGACAACATGGCTCAAAACCAACAGTGGTCCGGCTGCGACAATTCCAGACCTGGAGGAGGCGACCGATTCGAAGTCGATCCAATCACAGCTCTAACAGCCAAGATGGAAGCCATGCAGAAGGATTTCGACAAAATGAGTGTGAAATCTGTTGGTAGCCATCCATCACAGCCAGAGTCATGTGCCATGTGTGGGGAGGGACATTCCTATGAACACTGTCCATTGGCGCAAAGGGATGATGACGTGCTCGAACATGTGAATTCTCTCAACAGCGAGCCATCATATTTCCCAAAACCTCCTTTCAACCGAACCTACTCCAAAGACCCGGTTGAAACACTTTTAGTAGAACATGAAAAAGAACTAGTGGAAGATTAAAGACGACTTGATGAAGATGAAATACAACTAGAAGTAGATGAATTACAAGTGGAAGAACATTAAAGACAAGTAGTAAAAGATGAAAGACGGGCAGTACTAGTGGAAAGACATGAAGTAGAAGATGATATACAACTAGTATAACATGATAGAAAACTAGAAGAAGGTGAAATACAACTAGAAGAACATAAAATACAATATTAGTAGATGAAAGACAAGAAGTTGAACATAAAACACAACGAGTAGAACGTGAAAGAGAACCAGTACAACATGAAACACAAACAAGAAGAAGATGACACAAAACTAGAAGAACTTGAAAGAAAAGGAGTAGAAGATGAAAGACAGCAACAAGAAGATGATAAACAACAAGTATAACATGAAAGAAAACTAGAAGAAATGTGAAATACAATAGTAGAGCATCAAATACAAGTGGATGAACAAGAAAGACGACTAGAAAAAGATAAAAAAAACAACTACTGGAACATGAAACACATTCAGTAGAACATGAAAAAAAACTAGTAGAAGATGAAAGACAACTTGAACAAGATGAAATTTAACCAGTAAAACGCGAAAGACAACCAATACAAGATGAAACACATACTAGAAGAAGATGAACACAACTAGAAGACATGAAACACAACCAGTAGAACGAGAAAGACAACCAATATAAGATTAAACGCAAACCAGAAGAAGATGAAACACGTTTAGTAGAACATGAAAAAGAACTAGTAGAAGATAAGACAACTTGAAGAAGATGAAACACAACCAGTAGAACGTGAAAGACAACCATTAAAAGATGAAACACAAACTAGAAGAAGATGAAACACAACTAGAGGAAAATGAAAGACAGACCAGTACAAGATGAAGGAAGAAGATGAAAGACAACCGGAATAAGTTTAAAAATAACAAGAAGATGATGTAATCGAACCAGTTGTATATGAAAGACGACCAGTAGAACATGAAATAAAACAAATACAATATGAAACACTTCATGGAAAAGATAAAAAAACAGCTTGCAGAAGATGAAAACCGACTAGAAGAAAATTAAAGGCAACTAGATGAACATAAAAGGAAAACAGTACATGATGAACGACATCCAGAAGAAAATGAAAAGCAAGTACTAGAAGATGAAAGACAACTAGAAGAACATGAAAGACAACCTTACTACATGAAAAACCAGTACAATATGAAAGACAACAAATACAAGATGAAATACAACTAAAGCAAGATGAAATTCAATATTAGTGGATGAAAGACAAGAAGTTGAGCATGAAACAGTAAACGCGAAAGAGAACCAGTACAAGATGAAACACAAACTAGAAGAAGATGAAACACAACTAGAAGAACATGAAAGACAACAAAAAGAAGATGACAAACAACCAGTATAACATGAAAGAAAAATAGAAGAACGTGAAATACAATATTAGTAGATGAAAGACAAGAAGTTGAACATGAAACAAAACCAGTAGAACGTGAAAAACAACCAGTACAGGATGAAACACAAACTAGAAGAAGATAAAACACAACTAGAAGAACATGAAAGACAAGCAGTACAAAATGAAATACAACAAGAAGAAGATGAAAAACAACTTGTATAATAGGAAAGAAAACTAGAAGAATGTGAAATACAACTAGTAGAGCTTCAAATACAAGTGGATGAACATCAAAGACAACTCGAATAATATAAAAAATAATAACTACAAGAACATTAAACACTTTTAGTAGAACATGAAATACAATATTAGCAGATGAAGGACAAGAAGTTGAACATGAAACACAACGTGAAGAACGTGAAAGAGAACCAGTACAAGATGAAACACAAACAAGAAGAAGATGATACACAACTAGAAGAACTTGAAAGAAAAGGAGTACAACATGAAAGACAACAACAAGAAGATGATAAACAACAAGTATAACATGAAAGAAAACTAGAAGAAATGTGAAATACAATAGTAGAGCATCAAATACAAGTGGATGAACAAGAAAGACGACTAGAAAAAGATAAAAAAATAACTACGAGAACATGAAACACATTCAGTAGAACATGAAAAAGAACTAGTAGAAGATGAAAGACAACTTGAAGAAGATGAAACACAACCCGTAAAACGCTAAAGACAACCAATACAAGATGAAACACATACTAGAAGAAGATGAACACAACTAGAAGACATGAAACACATCCAGTAGAACGAGAAAGACAACCAATATAAGATTAAACGCAAACCAGAAGAAGATGAAACACGTTCAGTAGAACATGAAAAAGAATTAGTAGAAGATGAAAGATAACTTGAAGAAGATGAAACACAACCAGTAGAACGTGAAAGACAACCATTAAAAGATGAAACACAAACTAGAAGAAGATGAAACACAACTAGAGGAACATGAAAAACAGACCAGTACAAGATGAAAGACAACTAGAAGAAGATGAAAGACAACCGGAATAAGTTTAAAAATAACAAGAAGATGATGTAATCGAACCAGTTGTATATGAAAGACGACCAGTAGAACATGAAATACAACAAATACAATATGAAACACTTCATGGAAAAGATAAAAAAACAGCTTGCAGAAGATGAAAACCGACTAGAAGAAAATTAAAGGCAACTAGATGAACATAAAAGGAAAACAGTACATGATGAACGACATCCAGAATAAAATGAAAAGCAAGTACTAGAAGATGAAAGACAACTAGAAGAACATGAAAGACAACCTTACTACATGAAAAACCAGTACAATATGAAAGACAACAAATACAAGATGAAATACAACTAAAGCAAGATGAAATTCAATATTAGTGGATGAAAGACAAGAAGTTGAACATGAAACAAAACCAGTAGAACGTGAAAGACAACCAGTACAAGATGAAACACAAACTAGAAGGAGATGAAACACAACTAGAAGAACATGAAACACAACTAGAAGAACATGAAAGACAACCAGATTAAGATGATAAACAACCAGTATAACATGAAAGAAAACTAGAAGAACGTGAAATACAATATTAGTTGATGAAAGACAAGAAGTTGAACATGAAACAAAATCAGTAGAACGTGAAAGACAACCAGTACAGGATGAAATACAAACTAGAAGAAAATGAAACACAACGAGAAGAACTGAATGAGAAGCAGTACAAGATGAAGGACAACAAGAAGGAGATGACATACAACTAGTATAACACGAAAGAAAACTAGAAGAATGTGAAATACAACTAGTAGAGCATCAAATACAAGTGGATGAACATGAAATACAACTAGAAAAAGATAAAAAATAACAACTACTAGAATATGAAACACATTTAGTAGAAATGAAAAAGAGTAGAAGATTAAAGACGACTCGAAGACGATGAAATACAACTATAATTAGATGGATTACAACTGGAAGACCACGAAAGACAACTAGTAAAAGATGGAAGACAAGCAGTACTAGTTGAAAGACAAGAAGAAGAAGATGATATACAAGTAGTATAACATGAAAGAAAACAAGAAGAAGGTGAAATACAACTAGAAGAACATGAAATACAATATTAGTAGATGAAAGACAAGAAGTTGAACATGAAACACAACGAGTAGAACGTGAAAGAGAACCAGTACAAGATGAAACACAAACAAGAAGAAGATGATACACAAAAGAAGACCTTGAAAGAAAAGGAGTACAAGATGAAAGACAGCAACAAGAAGATGATAAGCAACAAGTATAACATGAAAGAAAACTAGAAGAAATGTGAAATACAATAGTAGAGCATCAAATACAGGTTGATGAACAAGAAAGACGACTAGAAAAAGATAAAAAAAACAACTACTGGAACATGAAACACATTCAGTAGAACATGAAAAAGAACTAGTAGAAGATGAAAGACAACTAGAAGAAGATGAAAGACAACTAGAAGAAGATGAAAGACAACCGGAATAAGTTTAAAAATAACAAGAAGATGATGTAATCGAACCAGTTGTATATGAAAAACGACTAGTAGAACATGAAATACAACAAGTACAATATGAAACACTTCATGGAAAAGATGAAAAACAGCTTGTAGAAGATGAAAACCTACTAGAAGAAAATTAAAGGCAACTAGATGAACATAAAAGGCAAACAGTACATGATGAATGACATCCAGAAGAAAATGAAAAGCAAGTACTAGAAGATGAAAGACAACTAGAAGAACATGAAAGACAACCTTACTACATGAAAAACCAGTACAATATGAAAAACAACAAATACAAGATGAAATACAACTAAAGCAAGATTAAATTCAATATTAGTGGATGAAAGACAAGAAGTTGAACATGAAACAAAACCAGTAGGACGTGAAAGAGAACCAGTACAAGATGAAACACAAACTAGAAGAAGATGAAACACAACTAGAAGAACATGAAAGACAACAACAAGAAGATGGTAAACAACCAGTATAACATGAAAGAAAACTAGAAGAACGTGAAATATAATATTAGTAGATGAAAGACAAGAAGTTGAACATGAAACAAAACCAGTAGAACGTGAAAGACAACCAGTACAGGATGAAACACAAACTAGAAGAAGATGAAACACAACGAAAAGAACTGAAAGACAAGCAGTACAAGATGAAACATGATGTCTCATTATTTGACCTATAAATCCGACCAATTTCTGTACCAAAATTTGTGTTTTAAACCACCAAATCTATAGAATGTGGTACTGCTGCATTTTCATTCTTATTTTGCAGAAAACGAGCGAAATCAGGGAAAGCTTCAGACCCTGAAAACACGCGGGCGGCGTAAGATCCCACGCGGGTAGCGTCAGACCCTGAAATTTCAGCACCCGAACTTAAAACAGTCATTACTTTTGATTCGTAACTCCGTTTTGAGCGTATGACCACTTTTCGGAAAGCTTGCGAGAAGATCTACAATATGAGCCAAAGGCCCACGGGCCGGATCAGATCCCATGCGGGTTGCGTCAGTCTTTTTCGGAAACAGAAGCAGAATTGGAAACAGAGGCTAATTCCTAGGGTTAGGAGAGACGGCTGGCCGGGAGACGAAGAAGAGAGGAGCTGAACGAGAGTTTTGCGATGAATCTTCATCGTTCTTCTAGTTTTTCTATGAACTCCTTTATCTTTATTTGTTTTGCTTTCTCTTTGACTATGCTTTAGTAGTTTACTTAGTTTCTAGGGTTACGATGTAGTTTGATACTTTGTTTTGTTTGCATGTTGATTGAATTTGTGTTGAATGATAGTGTTTAATTGTTTGAGTATTATTCTAATTGCTTTGTTGAAGTTGATTGAATGATTCTCGTTTGTTTACTGTTAGATGTCTATTGCATCTTTCTAGTACTTTGGCCTTGATATTTCTTTCAACCAAACTTAGTATTTGAGGTAGGTTTACGAGCCGTGAGGCGAGTCCAAAAAGTAACCGAGAGGTGAACTTTTCCACTTATCGAGAGGTAGTGGTTACCTTTAGTAAACCGGACAATTAACTTAGATTAAAAACCTAAGAAGGTGAAATTGCATTTCCGACACCAGGTTCATTAAGCCAATAAATGAGAGTTGAGGTTTAGGAACATTAGGTTCGGTCAATGAATCCTTACACTAAAGAACAACGCAAAAACAGACAACTGCTACATTCACTCGAGGTCCACGCGGACCGCGTATGAGAGTACGCGGGTCGCGTCTTCCATGCGGACCGCGTATGAAAGTACGCGGGTCGTGTGAATGGTACCGAGAGACAAGGTTGATAATGAAATCGAAAACCCTGGAAACGCTTTTCTTTATCTGATAAAAACCAACCTTTACATTCTGTTATTTTAATTACTTCTGTTATTGAATTTAGGAAATTAAACAAACCAAATCAACCTTTTCCAACTTCTAGTACCTAATTGATTTAAGTAGAATTCCAGATTTGATTTAGAACCGTCCTGTGGATCGATACCTGACTAGATATAAGACAGGATTGTGCACTTGCAATCTTAGTCGGAAGTTAAATCAAGGTTAAAAGCTACAGCTTGCTGTAGTGAAACTTTGTGATACACTTTTGTGCGAACAAGTTTTTGGCGCCGTTGCCGGGGAAGGCATCATTTATCTTTTCTGGATTTCCGCTTATTTAAATTAATCTAGATTTTAATCTGTATCTTTTCTTTTATTTATTTTTTTCTCTTTTTCAGGAACACGCTGGCTTACAAACTCAAGGGCAATTACCATCTGAGGAGCTCAAGACACCATGGATCTGATGTACAACATGGCGACAAACCAACAGTGGTTTGGCCGCGACAGTTCTCGAGCTGGAGGAGGCAGCCGATCCAAGGTTGATCAGATCGCAGCTCTATCTGCTAGAGCTGCCGAGCTGGAGGAGGCCAAGCAGAAGTATTTTATCAAAATGAGCGTGAAGGCAGTCAGTAACCATCAACCACAGCCATGTGTCATGTGTGGGGACAGGAGGCACTCTTACGAGTATTGCCCACTGGCGGAATGGGATGAGGAACCCGAGCAAGACAGCTACCTCAGCAACAACAATTGCAATTTCTACAACATTGCACCATTCAATAACTCGAACAATCGCGCATTTCAATCCGATCCACCCGAGCCGTACATTGATCCCGCTGTGAGCGACTTCATGCATGAGCAAGGGAAGATAAACCAGATGATATTCGAGCAAATGCAACAAACATCTGAGCGAATACAACAAATAAATGCTCAACTGACTGCTCAGATTGCTCATAACAAGATGATGATGGAGCAATTGAGATACAAAGCCGGCCCCAGCCAACCACAACCTGGTTAGCTACCCAGCCAGCCAGAGCTCAACCCTAGAGGAGAGGCTAAGGCAATCACCCTGCGAAGTGGAACCCAATATGAAGGACTAGCCCAGCCAACAGACCAGACCGCAAAGCACGTGGGCCGCGTCACTGACATGCGCCCTGCATCACCACCTGAAGAAGAGAACCCTAGCCGCGTCGAACCTACTCGACCGGCAGTCATTACTGGAGAACATGTGAACGCGGGCAGCGTAACTGACACGCGGGCAGCATCGAAGGAGGCTGACAACCTGGAACAACTGACACACGGACCGCATGCATCTTGCATAGACCGCGTGCCACAGTCAGAGAACCTGGAGAATAGAGGAAGCGGGTCGGATGAAACTGACGCGAGGTCCGCACGCGAGCCGAGTGCACCAGACGCGGGACGCGTCAAGGCCCAGACAGAGGTGCTGACTCCTGAGCTCAAGCCTCTGCCAGCTAACCTCAGGTATGAGTTCCTGGACCCAGATAAATCTTGTCCTGTGATCATAAGTGCATATCTTAAACCTGATCGGACTGCTACGCTCTTGGAGAAATTGAAAGCTCACAAAGGCACGATCGGGTGCTCAATCAAGGACTTGAAAGAAATCTTGTGGATTCTTCTGATGCAAGAGTTTGATCGCGTGGTCCGTGTACCTCAGAAGTGGGTGCTCCCCCCAGTGCCACCCGATCCACCTCCCACCAACCAGTGAGGCGCCCCCGCCTCATCCCTCGCTCACCATCTAGTAAGTTTCCATATTTTCTTCTATTTACTTTTTCCTTGTGTAAATTCAAGCATTGAGGACAATGCTTCATTCAAGCTTGGGGGGTGGAATAGAAGAAAACTGTATCTGCATTTAGACATGTTTATTTTTCAAAAAATTTGCATTTTTAGGTGATAAATTTGTGTGATTGCTAGGATTAGGGACTTGTTTGAAAACCTTTGTTTGTGAGTTGGATTACCTTGAGAATTAGAAATAACCCCATAATTGATCAAAGAACTGCTTAAGATGGGATGTTTTGAGAAATTTAAAAGATGAAAGCTTGAATTGTATTGAAAAAGCCTTTTGAAACTGAACTGTGCCTTTTAAATTAGAGAATTGGGATTTTAAACAAATAGAAAGATTGGAATATCCATTGGTTTGAAAGAATACCATTGGATATGTGTATTCATGGTATATGCAAATAAAAAAAATGATGAAACAAATGAAAAGATGGAGAAAATAAGAGTACTGGCAATAAGTCCTATGGGGCGCCTTTGAGCTCGTCTCCCAAATTTAGAAAAAAAAAGAGTACTGGCACAATCCGGCGGGATGCCTTTGAGCTCGAAAACTTTCAAAAAAACTCTTGCATATATCAACACATGAAATCCGCGACTTTCTAACCTAAGCTTGTCTCAAGCTTGTGAGGGTTAAAAAAGAAAAAATCACCACAAATGTGGGCATAGATTCAGTGAAAGAATGAAATATTGATCAATTTGGGTAATTAGCATTGCAAATATTAAAGCATTTCAGAATTTGAAGTTTGATTAGTCAATTCGTGTGGTGAATCAAAATTGATCAAGGAAAATCCAAATTATACCAAAAGGATTCTCAAGGTTCCTGATTAAAGCAACTCATGTAAATTTTCACATTTAGGAACTTAATTTGCATTTAAATAAGATTAGAGTCCAACCCGGTACCTAAGTATGGATCTTTGCTTGAGGACAAGCAAGATTTAAGCTTGGGGAAATTTGATGTCTCATTATTTGACCTATAAATCCAACCAATTTCTGTACCAAAATTTGTGTTTTAAACCACCAAATCGTGTATTTTACATTGAATATCTATAGAATGTGGTACTGCTGCGTTCTCATTCTTACTTTGCAGAAAACGAGCGAAATCAGGGAAGATTGTGAGTTCTGGAACCCTACACGCAGGCGGCGTAAGATCCCACGCGGGTAGCGTCAGACCCTGAAATTTCAGCACCCGAATTTAAAACAGTCATAGCTTTTGACTCGTAACTCTGTTTTGAGCATATGACCACTTTTCAGAAAGCTTGCGAGAAGATATACAATCTGAGTCAAAGGCACGCTGGCCGCATCAGATCCCACGCAGGTCGCGTCAGACTTTTCCGGAAACAGAAGCAGAATTGGAAACAGAGGCTAATTGAAGGAAGGTCGGCCATAAAAGCTATAAGAGGGGATTTCTTGCACCTGAGAGGGCATTCTGGATCTGAGGGACAATTCCTAGGGTTAGGAGAGACGGCTGGCCGGGAGACGAAGAAGAGAAGAGCTGAACGAGAGTTTTGCGACGAATCTTCATCGTTCTTCTAGTTTTTCTATGAACTCCTTTATCTTTATTTGTTTTGCTTTCTCTTTGACTATGCTTGAGTAGTTTACTTAGTTTCTAGGGTTACGATGTAGTTTGATACTTTGTTTTGTATGCATGTTGATTGAATTTGTGTTGAATGATAGTGTTTAATTGTTTGAGTATTATTCTAATTGATTTGTTGAAGTTGATTGAATGATTCTTGTTTGTTTACTGTTAGATGTCTATAGCATCTTTCTAGTACTTTGGCCTTGATGTTTCTTTCAACCAAACTTAGTATTTGAGGTAGGTTTACGAGCCGTGAGGCGAGTCCAAAAAGTAACCGAGAGCTGAACTTTTCCACTTATCGAGAGGTAGTGGTTACCTTTAGTAAACCGGACAATTAACTTGGATTAAAAACCTAAGAAGGTGAAATTGCATTTTCGACACCAGGTTCATTAAGCCAATAAATGAGAGTTGAGGTTTAGGAACATTAGGTTCGGTCAATGAATCCTTACACTAAAGAACAACGCAAAAACAGACAACTGCTACATTCACTCGAGGTCCACGCGGACCGCGTATGAGAGTACGCGGGTCGCGTCTTCCATGCGGACCGCGAATGAAAGTACGCGGGTCGTGTGAATGGTACCAAGAGGCAAGGTTGATAATGAAATCGAAAACCCTGGAAACACTTTTCTTTATCTGATAAAAACCAACCTTTACATTCTGTTATTGAATTTAGGAAATTAAACAAACCAAATCAACATTTTCCAACTTCTAGTACCTAATTGATTTAAGTAGAATTCCATATTTGATTTAGAACCGTCCTGTGGATCGATACCTGACTAGACTATACGACAGGATTGTGCACTTGCAATCTTAGTCGGAAGTTAAATCAAGGTTAAAAGCTACAGCTTGCTGTAGTGAAACTTTGTAATACACTTTTGTGCGAACAAAAGACAACAAGAAGAAGATGGCAAACAACTAGTATAACACGAATGAAAACTAGAAGAATGTGAAATACAACTAGTAGAGCATCAAATACAAGTGGATGAACATGAAAGACAACTAGAAGAAGATAAAAAATAACAACTACTAGAATATGAAACACATTTAGTAGAACATGAAAAAGAACTAGTAGAAGATTAAAGACGACTCGAAGACGATGAAATACAACTATAAGTAGATGGATTACAAGTGGAAGAACACGAAAGACAACTAGTAAAAGATGGAAGACAAGCAGTACTAGTTGAAAGACAAGAAGAAGAAGATGATATACAAGTAGTATAACATGAAAAAACACAAGAAGAAGGTGAAATACAACTAGAAGAACATGAAATACAATATTAGTAGATGAAAGATCAGAAGTTGAACATGAAACACAACGAGTAGAACGTGAAAGAGAACTAGTACAAGATGAAACACAAACAAGAAGAAGATGATACACATCTAGAAGAACTTGAAAGAAAAGGAGTACAAGAAGAAGGACAACAACAAGAAGATGATAAACAACAAGTATAACATGAAAGAAAACTAGAAGAAATGTGAAATACAACAGTAGAGCATCAAATACAAGTGGATGAAGAAGAAAGACGACTAGAAAAAGATAAAAAAAAAACTACCGGAACATGAAACACATTCAGTAGAACATGAAAAAGATAGAAGATGAAAGACAACTTGAAGAAGATGAAAAACAACCAGTAAAACGTGAAAGACAACCAATACAAGATGAAACACATACTAGAAGAAGATGAACACAACTAGAAGACATGAAACACAACCAGTAGAACGAGAAAGACAACCAATATAAGATTAAACGCAAACCAGAAGAAGTTGAAACACGTCTAGTAGAACATGAAAAAGAACTAGTAGAAGATGAAAGACAACTTGAAGCAGATGAAACACAACCAGTAGAACGTGAAAGACAACCATTAAAAGATGAAACTCAAACTAGAAAAAGATGAAACACAACTAGAGGAACGTGAAAGACAGACCAGTACAAGATGAAAGACAACTAGAAGAATATGAAAGACAACCGGAATAAGTTTAAAAATAACAAGAAGATGATGTAATCGAACCAGTTGTATATAAAAGACAACCAGTAGAACATGAAATACAACTAGTACAATATGAAACACTTCATGGAAAAGATAAAAAACATCTAGTAGAAGATGAAAACCTACTAGAAGAAAATTAAAGGCAACTAGATGAACATAAAAGGCAAACAGTACATGATGAACGACATCCAGAAGAAAATGAAAAGCAAGTACTAGAAGATGAAAGACAACTAGAAGAACATGAAAGACAACCTTACTACATGAAAAACCAGTACAATATGAAAGACAACAAATACAAGATGAAATACAACTAAAGCAAGATGAAATTCAATATTAGTGGATGAAAGACAAGAAGTTGAACATGAAACAAAACCAGTAGAACGTGAAAGAGAACCAGTACAAGATGAAACACAAACTAGAAGAAGATGAAACACAACTAGAAGAACATGAAAGACAACAAGAAGAAGATGATAAACAACCAGTATAACATGAAAGAAAACTAGAAGAACGTGAAATATAATATGAGTAGATGAAAGACAAGAAGTTGAACATGAAACAAAACCAGTAGAACGTGAAAGACAACCAGTACAGGATGAAACACAAACTAGAAGAAGATGAAACACCACGAAAAGAACTGAAAGACAAGCAGTTCAAGATGAAAGACAACAAGAAGAAGATGGCAAACAACTAGTATAACACGAAATAAAACTAGAAGAATGTGAAATCAACTAGTTGATCATCAAACTACAAGTGAATGAAACATAAAGCTACAAAGAAAGAAAAAAATGCAACTACTATAGATAGACAACACTTTAGAGAACATTAGAAAAAACTATAGAAAGATTAAAGACGACTCAGAAGACGATTAATACAACTAGTAAGTAGAATGGTTACAATGGAAGAACACGAAAGACACTAATAAAGAGAGAACCAAAACAATTACTAGGTTGAAAGACAATAAGAGAATGATATTTTAAAACAGGTTAGTATAAGAAAAACTTAACAAAACAACGAAAAGGTGAAATACAACTAGAAGCACGTGAAATACAATATAGATGAAGACAAAGTGGAACATGTACAACACACGAGTAGACGTGAAAGAGAACCAGTACAAGATGAAACACAAACAGAAGAAGATGGATCCAACTAGACG
>JAJGRW010001018.1:34093-50597 GCA_025461045.1 Carex parvula | reverse complement strand
GAAATACAAGAAGTGGAACATGAAACAAAATCAGTAGAACGGGAGAAAGACAACCAGTACATGATGAAACACAAACTAGAAGAACATGAACACAACTAGAAGAACATGAAAGAAAGCAGTACAAAATGAAATACAACAACAAGAAGATGATAAACAACTAGTATAATAGGAAAGAAAACTACAAGAATGTGAAATACAACTAGTAGAGCATCAAAAACAAGTGGATGAACATCAAAGACGACTAGAAGAAGATAAAAAATAATAACTACAAGAACATGAAACACTTTTAGTAGAACATGAAAAAGAACTAGTGGAAGATTAAATACGACTTGATGAAGATGAATACAACTAGAAGTAGATGAATTACAAGTGGAAGAACATGAAAGACACCTAGAAAAGATGAAAGACGGCAGTACTAGTTGAAAGACAAGAAGAAGAAGATGAATACAACTTGTATATACATGAAAGAAATTAGAAGAAGGTGAAATACCAACTAGAAGAACATTGAAATACAATATTAGCAGATGAAGGATAAGAAGTTGAACATGAAACACCTACATGTAGAACGTGAAAGAGAACCAGTACAAGATGAACACAAACAAGAAGAATATGATACACAACTAGAAGAACTTGAAAGAAAAGGAGTACAAGATGAAAGACAACAACAAGAAGATGATAAACGACAAGTATAACATGAAAGAAAACTAGAAGAAATGTGAAATACAATAGTAGAGCATCAAATACCACGTGGATGAACAAGGAAACACGACTAGAAAAAGATAAAAAAAACAACTACCGGAACATGAAACACAAACTAGAAGAAGATGAAACACAACTAGAAGAGATGAAAGACAACTTGAAGATGATGAAACACAACCAGCAAAACGCGAAAGACAACCAATACATGATGAAACACATACTGGAAGACATGAAACACATCCAGGAGAACGAGAAAGACAACCAATATAAGATTAAACGCAAACCAGAAGAAGATGAAACACGTTTAGTACAACATGAAAAAAATTAGTAGAAGATGAAAGACAACTTGAAGAAGATGAAACACAACCAGTAGAATGTGAAAGACAACCATTAAAAGATGAAACACAAACTACAAGAAGATGAAACACAACTAGAGGAAAATGAAAGACAGACCAGTACAAGATGAAAGACAACTAGAAGAAGATGAAAGACAACCGGAATAAGTTAAAAAATAATAAGAAGATTATGTAATCGAACCAGTTGTATATGAAAGACGACCAGTAGAACATGAAATACAACATGTATAATATGAAACACTTCATGGAAAAGACAAAAAACAGCTTGTAGAAGTTGAAACTAGAAGAAAATTAAAGGCAACTAGATGAACATAAAAGGCAAACAGTACATGATGAACGACATCCAGAAGAAAATAAAAAGCAAGTACTAGAAGATGAAAGACAACCAGTACAGGATGAAACACAAACTAGAAGAAGATGAAACACAACGAGAAGAACTGAAAGACAAGCAGTACAAGATGAAAGACAACAAGAAGAAGATGGCAAACAACTAGTATAACACGAAAGAAAACTAGAAGAATGTGAAATACAACTAGTAGAGCATCAAATACAAGTGGATGAACATGAAAGACAACTAGAAGAAGATAAAAAATAACAACTACTAGAATATGAAACACATTTAGTAGAACATGAAAAAGAACTAGTAGAAGATTAAAGACGACTCGAAGACGATGAAATACAACTATAAGTAGATGGATTACAAGTGGAAGAACACGAAAGACAACTAGTAAAAGATGGAAGACAAGCAGTACTAGTTGAAAGACAAGAAGAAGATGATATACAAGTAGTATAACATGAAAAAAAACAAGAAGAAGGTGAAATACAACTAGAAGAACATGAAATACAATATTAGTAGATGAAAGACAAGAAGTTGAACATGAAACACAACGAGTAGAACGTGAAAGAGAACCAGTACAAGATGAAACACAAACAAGAAGAAGATGATACACAACTAGAAGAACTTGAAAGAAAATGAGTACAAGATGAAAGACAGCAACAAGAAGATGATAAACAACAAGTATAACATGAAAGAAAATTAGAAGAAATGTGAAATACAACTAGTAGAGCGTTAAATACAAGTGGATGAACAAGAAAGACGACTAGAAAAAGATAAAAAAAAACAACTACTAGAACATGAAACACATTCAGTAGAACAAGAAGAAGAACTAGTAGAATGTGAAAGACAACTTGAAAAGATGAAACACAACCAGTAAAATGTGAAAGACAACTTATAAAAGATGAAACACAAACTAGAAGAAGATGAACACAACTAGAAGACATAAAACACAACCAGTAGAACGAGAAAGACAACCAGTATAAAATTAAACGCAAACCAGAAGAAGATGAAACACGTTTAGTAGAACATGAAAAAGAACTAGTCGAAGATGAAAGACAACTTGAAGATAAATGAAACACAACCAGTAGAACGTGAAAGACAACTGTTCGCACAAAAGTGTTTCACAGAGTTTCACTACAGCAAGCTGTAGCTTTTAACCTTATTCAACTTTGGACTAGATTGCAAGTGCACAATCCCGTCGTACAGTATAATCAGGTATCGATCCACAGGACGGTTCTTTAATCAAGTATGGAATTCTATTTAAATCAATTAGGTACTAGAAGTTGGAAAAAGATTGGTTTGGTTGTTTAAATCCTAAATTCAATTAATAACACAAGTAATTAAATTGACAAACAGTAAATTTTGGTTTTATCAAATGGAGAAAAGCGTTTCCAGGGTTTTCGATTCATTATCAACCTTGCCTCTCGGTACTCATGCGACCCGCGAGCTTTCCACACGCGACCCGTACGGAACACGCGACCCGCGTACTCTCGTACGCGGCCCGCGTGGACCTCGAGCAAATGCAGCAGTTGTCTGTTTTTGCGTTGTTCTTTAGTGTAAGGATTCATTGACTGAACCTAATGTTCCTAAACCTCAACTCTCGTTTGTTGGCTTAATAAACCTGGTATCGGAAATGCAATTTCACCTTCTTAGGGTTTTAATCTAAGTTAATTGTTTGGTTTACTAAAGATAACCAATATCTCTCGATAAATGGTAAAGTTCACCTCTCAGTTACTTTTTGGTCTCGCCTTACGGCTCGTAAACCTACCTCAGATACTAAGTCTGGTTGAAAGAAACATCAAGGCCAAAGTACAAGAAAGATGTTATAGGCATCTAACAGTAAATAAACGTGAATCATTCAATCAACTTCAACAAAGCAATTAGGATAATACTCAAACAATTAAACACTATTGTTCAACACAAATTCAAACAACATGCATACAAAACAAAGTATCAAACTACATCGTAACCCTAGAAACAAAGAAAACTACTCACTCATGATCCAAGAACAAAGAAAACAAATAAAGATAAAAGAGTTCATAGAAAAACTGGAAGAACGATGAAGATTCGTCGCAAAACTTTCGTCTTGCTCCTCTCAACTTCGCCCCCAAGGTAGCCGTCGAACTCCAACCCTAGAACCTGCCTCTTGCTCTCTGGAATGCACAATAATGAATGAGATACCCTTCTGTGGCAAGGGATCCCGTAATATAGCCCATTTGGCCGACCTTCCATCCTTGAGCCTCTGTTTCCTTTTCTGTTTTCTTTCCGAAATAGATTCACGCGACCCGCGTGTAAGTGACGCGGTCCGCGTGTCTGTGCTCCTCGCGTGAAGAATAGAGGTCGCGTCAGGGGTTCGTGCGACCTGCGTCAGAGCCGCGTGTAAGGCGTCAGAACCTTCATAATTTCCCTGATTTCGCTTGTTATCTGCAAAGTAAGAATGAAACATAGCAGTACCACATTCTATAGATATTCAATGTGTTTTCAATGTAAAAGACACGATTCGGTGGTTTGGAACACAGATTTTGGTACAGAAATAGGTCGGATTTATAGATATGATAATGAGGCATCAACAACCATTAAAAGATGAAACACAAACTAGAAGAAGATGAAACACAACTGGAGGAACATGAAAGACGGACCAGTACAAGATGAAACACAACTAGAAGAAGATGAAAGACAACTGGAAGAAGATGAAAGACAACTGTATATGAGAAACAACCAGTAGAACATAAAATACAACAAGTACAATATGAAACACTTCTTGGGAAAGATAAAAAACATATAGTAGAAGATGAAAAACCTACTAGAAGAAAATTAAAGGCAACTAGATGAACATAAAAGGCAAACAGTACATGATGAACGACATCCAGAAGAAAATGAAAAGCAAGTACTAGAAGATGAAGACACTGGAAAGACATGAAAAGACAACCTTACTACATGAAAAACAAGTACAATATGAAAGACAACAAATACAAGATGAAATACAACTAAAGCAAGATGAAATTCATATCAGTGGATCAAAGACAACAAGTTTAACATAAACAAAACCAGTAGAACGTGAAAGAGAACCAGTACAAGATGAAACACAAACTAGAAGAAGATGAAACACAACTCGAAGAACATGAAAGACAACAAGAAGAAGATGATAAACAACCAGTATAACATGAAAGAAAACTAGAAGAACGTGAAATACAATATTAGTAGATGAAAGACAAGAAAGTTGAACATGAAACAAAACCAGTAGAACGTGGAAGGACAACCAGTACAGGATGAAACACAAACTAGAAGAAGATGAAACACACGAGAAGAACTGAAAGACAAGCAGTTACAAGATGAAAGACAACAAGAAGAAGATGACAAACAACTAGTATAACACGATAGAAAACTAGAGAATGTGAAATACAACTAGTAGAGCATCAAATACAAGTGGATGAACATGAAAGATATCTAGAAGAAGATAAAAATAACAACTACTAGATATGAAACACATTTAGTAGACCATGAAAAAGAACTAGTAGAAGAGTAAAGACGACTCGAAGACCGATGAAATACAACTATAGTAGGTGGATTACAAGTGGAAGAACACGAAAGACAACTAGTAAAGAGGAAGACAAGCAAGTACTAGTTGAAAGACAACAAGAAGAAGATGATATACAAGTAGTATAACATGAAAGAAAACAAGAGAAGAGGAAATACAACTAGAAGAACATGAAATACAATATTAGTGGATGAAAGAAAAGAAGTTGAACATGAAACACAACGAGTTAGAACGTGAAAGAGAACCAGTACAAGATGAAACACAAACAAGAAGAAGATGATACACAACTAGAAGAACTTGAAAGACAAGGAGTACAAGACGAAAGACAGCAACAAGAAGATGATAAACAACAAGTATAACATGAAAGAAAACTGGAAGAAATGTGAAGTACAATAGTAGAGCATCAAATACAAGTGGATGAACAAGAAAGACGACTTGAAAAAGATAAAAAAAAACCACTACTGGAACATGAAACACATTCAGTTAAACATGAAAAAGAACTAGTAGAAGATGAAAGACAACTTGAAGAAGATGAAACACAACCAGTAAAACGCGAAAGACAACCAATACAAGATGAAACACATACTAGAAGAACATGAACACAACTAGAAGACATGAAACACAACCAGTAGAATGAGAAAGACAACCTGTATAAGATTAAACGCAAACCAGAAAAAGATGAAACACGTTTAGTAGAACATGAAAAAGAACTAGTCGAAGATGAAAGACAACTTGAAGAAGATGAAACCCAACCAGTCGAACGTGAAAGACCACCATTAAAAGATGAAACACAAACTAGAAGAAGATGAAACACAACTTGAGGAACATGAAAGACAGACCGGTACAAGATGAAACACAACTAGAAGAATGAAAGACTACTGGAATAAGTTTAAAAATAACAAGAAGATGATGTAATCGAACTTGGTGTATATGAGAAACAACCAGTAGAACATAAAATACAACAAGTACAATATGAAACACTTCTTGGGAAAGATAAAAAACATATAATAGAAGATGACAACCTACTAGAAGTAAATTAAAGGCAACTAGATGAACATAAAAGGCAAACAGTACATGATGAACGGCATCCAGAAGAAAATGAAAAGCAAGTACTAGAAGATGAAAGACAACTAGAAGAACATGAAAAGACAACCTTACTACAAGAAAAACAAGTACAATATGAAAGACAACAAATACAAGAAGAAATACAACTAAAGCAAGATGAAATTCAATATTAGTGGATCAAAGACAAGAAGTTGAACATGAAACAAAACCAGTAGAACGTGAAAGAGAACCCGTACAAGATGAAACACAAACTAGAAGAAGATGAAACACAACTAGAAGAACATGAAAGACAACAAGAAGAAGATGATAAACAACCAGTATAACATGAAAGAAAACTAGAAGAACGTGAAATACAATATTAGTAGATGAAAGACAAGAAGTTGAACATGAAACAAAACCAGTAGAACGTGAAAGACAACCAGTACAGGATGAAACACAAATTAGAAGAAGATGAAACACAACGAGAAGAACTGAAAGACAAGCAGTACAAGATGAAAGACAACAAGAAGAAGATGACAAACAACTAGTATAACATGAAAAGAAAATAGAAGAATGTGAAATACAACTAGTAGAGCAGCAAATACAAGTGGATGAACATGAAAGACAACTAGAAGAAGATAAAAAATAACAACTACTAGAATATGAAACACATTTAGTAGAACATGAGAAAAACTAGTAGAAGATTAAAGACGACTCGAAGACGATGAAATACAACTATAAGTAGATGGATTACAAGTGGAAGAACACGAAAGACAACTAGCAAAAGATGGAAGACAAGCAGTACTAGTTGAAAGACAACAAGAAGAAGATGATATACAACTAGCATAACATGAAAGAAAACAAGAAGAAGGTGAAATACAACTAGAAGAATATGAAGTACAATATTAGTAGATGAAAGACAAGAAGTTGAACATGAAACACAACTAGTAGAACGTGAAAGAGAACCAGTACAAGATGAAACACAAATAAGAAGAAGATGATACACAACTAGAATAACTTGAAAGAAAAGGAGTACAAGATGGAAAGACAGCAACAAGAAGATGATAAACAACAAGTATAACGTGAAAGAAAACTAGAAGAAATGTGAAATACAATAGTAGAGCATCAAATACAAGTGGATGAACAAGAAAGACGACTAGAAAAAGATAAAAAAATAACTACGAGAACATGAAACACATTCAGTAGAACATGAAAAAGAACTAGTAGAAGATGAAAGACAACTTGAAGAAGATGAAACACAACCAGTAAAACGCGAAAGACAACCAATACAAGATGAAACACATACTAGAAGAAGATGAACACAACTAGAAGACATGAAACACAACCAGTAGAACGAGAAAGACAACCAATATAAGATTAAACGCAAACCAGAAGAAGATGAAACACGTTTAGTAGAATATGAAGAAGAACTAGTAGAAGTGAAAGACAACTTGAAGAAGATGAAACACAACCAGTAGAACGTGAAAGACAACCATTAAAAGATGAAACACAAACTAGAAGAAGATGAAACACAACTAGAGGAACATGAAAGACAGACCAGTACAAGATGAAAGACAACTAGAAGAAGATGAAAGACTCCATACGAGTTATGGTTTGGAAAACTCCCAAATATGTCTTATCTTAAAATCTGGGGTTGCGAAGCATTTGTCAAACGCCTGACGTCTGACAAACTTGGTCCCAAATCTGACAAGTGCTTTTTTGTAGGATATCCTAAGGAAACGAAATGATATTACTTCTATCACCAGTCCGAGAACACTATAGTTGTTGCTAGTGATGGTAAATTTTTAGAGAACGAGTTTCTCGCAAAAGGAAGTAGTGGGAGTAATGTAATACTTGAAGAAATTCACGATACATCACACAATATAATATCTGATACAGATCAGATTAACCCACCACTTGATACTTCGGCTGATGAGCATCTGGAAGAGCCAAATACACAAGCAGCTGTGGAGGAGGTTCCAGTCCTGAGCTCAAATGCTTCAACGCAAGTTGAGGTAGAACTGAACCCGCACGCGGTTGTGGATGAAGTTCAACAGCCCGAAGAACAAGTGCTACGTAGGTCAGCAAGGACAGTCCATGCGCCCGAGAGGTACATGGGACTGCATGAGGTCTCAGTTTGTGACACTGAAGATCCTCTGACTTATGCGGAAGCAATGGATAGGTCCGACTCAGATAAATGGCTGGAGGCCATGAAATTCGAAATACAATCCATGTATGACAATGCGGTCTGGAACCTAGTTGTTCCACTTGATGGGGTAAAACCCATAGCTAACAAGTGGGTTTTCAAAAGGAAAACAGACATGGATGGTAATATGACTGTTTACAAAGCACGGCTAGTAGCGAAAGGTTTCAAACAAATTCTAGGTGTAGATTATGATGAAACCTTTTCGCCCGTAGCAATGTTTAAGTCAATACGGATACTCCTAGCAATTGCCGCATTTCATAATTATGAAATATGGCAAATGGATGTCAAAACCGCCTTCTTAAATGGAAATTTAGAAGAGGATGTGTACATGACACAGCCTACAGGTTTTGAAGATTCAAAGAATGCTGGAAAAGTGTGCAAGCTTCTTAAATCTATTTATGGATTGAAGCAAGCATCACGGAATTGGAATATTCGATTTGACGAAGAAGTCAAAAAGTTTGACTTCGTCAGATGCGAAGAAGAACCTTGTGTGTACAAAAGAACTAGTGGGAGTGCCATCGCTTTTCTAATCTTATATGTCGACGACATACTCTTAATAGGTAACGATATTCCTTTATTGCAATTAGCCAAGTCTTCATTAAAGAAAGTGTTCTCAATGAAAGACTTGGGCGAGGCTGTCTATATACTAGGCATAAAGATCTATAGAGATAGATCAAAGAGACTCATAGGATTAAGTCAAAGCACGTACATTGACAAAATGCTAAATCGGTTTGGCATGCAGGATTCCAAAATGGGATTCCTGCCAATGAATCATGGTGCACAACTTAGCAAGACTCAGTGTCCTTCGACAACTGATGAGCAAAGCAATATGAGTAGAATTCCATATGCTTCGGCTATATGATCTATCATGTATGGCATGTTGTGCACTCGCCCTGATGTCTCGTATGCTTTGAGTGTGACGAGTAGATATCAAGTTAATCCAGGCATGAAGCACTGAAATGCTACAAGGAATATCCTTAAGTTCTTGAGGAGAACTAAGGATATGTTTCTCGTCTACGGTGGTGACTCCGAGCTCGTAATAAATGGCTACACTGATGCAAGTTTCCAAACTGACCGAGACGATTCGAGGTCTCAGTCCGGATACGTGTTCATACTCAACGGTGGTGCTGTGAGCTGGAAGAGTTCGAAGCAAAAGACCACAGCAGACTCAACCACCGAAGCTGAGTACATAGCTGCATCTGAGGCAGCGAAAGAGGGTTTCTGGATTAAAAAGTTCCTTAGCGAACTAGGAGTGGTTCCCAGTGTTCAAAGTCCTGTGGACCTCTACTGTGACAACAATGGAGCTATAGCTCAGGCCAAGGAACCGAGATCGCACTGGAAATCCAAGCATGTCCTACGCCGTTATCACCTAATACGAGAAATTGTAAATAGAGGTGATGTAAAGATTTGCAAGGTTGACACAATCAGCAACACAGCTGATCCACTAACAAAACCTCTTCCTCAAGCCAAGCACCAGATGCATACAGCTTCTATGGGTCTGAGACACATAGGAGATTTGCTGTGAGATTTTCTTTTGATCTATGAGATTTTAGAAAAATAGAGTTTTGTATAGAGCAGAGCCTACGATGATTGGCTTCTAGCTTAAGTGGGAGATTGTTAGTTTGTAATAATCTAGAAGTCAATAATACGATAATTTAATTATGTAAAGCTTTGTTCATGAATGGAATGATTAATAAAATGTCATTTTGTTTCCTTGAGTATTATTGAATTTATGAATCATTTCGAATTAATGACTGAAATTGTGAAACTTCATAATACATATGATATATACTCTTAAAAATTCACTGACCGAGGTAATTAGCAGGAACATTAATTACCGCTATAAGGTTGGTATGTGGATTAAAAGATGGTCAAGTTTTACAGACCATAATCACAGAGTTGTCATTTTAATCACATAGATACATGTTCCAGGAACATGGTATTTGACAGACCCCGAATGAAATATTATACGGAATTGTGTTCGTGTCATTAATATTTTCATTCAGTGTTAAATTCTAAAGTATGAGGTATTCATCGTTTCTACATAAGAAATGTATCTGTGATTGTTACCTAACGCTATCTGTAAAAAGTAGCTATAACGGTGGCTCTTCGTTATACATAACTTATGCTGAGGAAGTGATGGTCTACCAAAAGTACTATTGTTCCTCGTATTTATTATACGAGTTATAGTGTCACTGGGCCCCTTGATAGAATAAGATTATCTGCATGCGGTATGATTAACAAGAGTTAATCATATTTGATAATCTGTTCAAAGATCAAGAAAAGATTAATTTGCAAGGATGACACAAATCTACTTTGAAATTAATCTGACAGCTATGAGACAAAAGAATTAACACGAGTAAATAGTTTACTGGATCGTGATATTGTACAGTACAGCATCATCTGTGTAATTGGATGGTCAGATGCCTCTCATGATTATAGAAGTTAAAACGGTTTTAATTCTATTTACCAACATAACACAGATCCTATCGGGTCACACCAATAGGAAAGTAATCAGAGAATTAATTTATTTGATTAATTATAAATGTTATAATTAATAAATAAATGTCATAGAGATGACAAGCTTAAACACATTAAATTTATAAGCGTGTTCGACACGTTGTATAAATTTATCGCAACAACGAATCGCAAGAAAATATAATTGTTCAGAATTGTTCAGAATAATTATATTAATAATAAGAAGGTTATAATTAATTATACGTGATATAATTAAATTATAAATGTCATTTAGATGACAAGCATAAACATAGTAAATTTATAAGCGTGTACGACACGTTGTATGAATTTACCGAAACAACGACCGCAAGAAATATAATTGTTCAGAACAATTATATATTTAATTAAATGGATTAAAATATTAATTGAGAAATAATATTTTAGCCCATCACTATTTTGGCCGGCCAAGTTAATTTGATTAAAAGAATCAAAGCCCAAAATTGAAATGAAAATGCAAAATAGTTTGGCCGAAATTTAATTATGGAATTAAATTTAAAAGCCCAAAAATGAAAAATGCCAAATAGTTTCGGCCACTATTCAAACCGACCTATCCAATGGCAATTTGGTTTTTACCAAATTGCTTAGAGGGCATTTTGGTCATTTACCACATTTTCAAAGGCTATAAATAGAGGGGTAAGGGTAGAGAAAAAATTAGAATTCCATTTGAACCGAATCAGATCGGATCGAATCGAATCAAGTTTTTCTCTCCTGAATAGTGTTCTCGAGATTACGGGTGAATAGTATTCTTTCGGTACCCCACGTGTTTAGGAATCACATGCTTGTGGTAAACCTTGACATCTAGCGGCTCGAGACTAATACTATTTCGTCCTTTTCTCGGTGAATAAGTGTTTTTGCGAATAACACGGTTATAGTATTTCTGGCAAAAGAAATAACCGCTCTCTGGTTATTCCTGGTGGACAACCGATAGAGGCATCAGACGTCTGGTGCTACGAGACGCGACTTCAATCCAATTGGAATTTGGATACAAGGTATAAATGTTATTTATATTTATTTAAATGTTAAATAAATATTATTTTAGAAATCAATCGGGGAGTAGATCCTAAGTAGGATTAAAAGATTATGTCAGGGGAAAGACTGGAAAAGGAACTTTCGTTTGGCTTTCCGACGTAACTCTTTTAATCCTAGGGTTAAGTTAAAAGTAAAATTTTTGTTTTACCATCTTTCCGCATACTTAACCTAATCAAAGGGTTTGAACAGTCATAACCCAACACGTGCATCATCGCCATGTTCAGATTCGTATCCAAACTGGAATGACCCCTTATCCGTTCCGATATGGAGGGTCATTCCCTCTCCTATTTTCAACGTGTATCTTATGTCACCTGTGTGTGCATTAAACACCGCTTGCACGTGATTATTGTTCACTAGGTAATTCATGTTGAGGCGGTTGTTGACGAATACTTCAGTTTCGCCGACGAGTTTTATGTTGTGTGTGCAAGGAGGGTTGCATAAACTCCCATGGAAACCACGTGATTATTTTTTGTGTCGGCGGCCACCGATTTGAGGTGGTGCAAGATGTGGTATCCAAGGTGCGGTTGATGTTTGTGGCTCTTCATGCAGCGCATGATATAAATATCCCTTTCTCGTACTTCTATTGTGTCCCCTCCTGTTGGGAATATAGAATTAGTCAAAATAATATGAATATACCTTAATTCTATCGATGCAATAAGGCGTGAATCTTTGCGGTATATTTTGCGCTCATCAATTGCGATCATTTCCCAGTACTTCATGCATTTCTCCCTTGTGCATAATTCGGTTTCACCATTTGTGGGGATAGACAGCGCCTTGCAAAATTCCTCCATTGTTATGGCAAATGGGCGGTTGAATAATCGGTATTTGATTATGTCGCCATCCCATTGTAGTGTTGATAGAAATTCGATGGAGGGTCTCAAATAGACTCTTGTGGTACGTAGGCGGTCCGCCAAATTCCATAAATTAATATTGTTAAGGGATACTCGCACATAATCATAACTCCCAAGGACTTTCATGGTAATGATACACATCGATTTGTTGTTTGCGATAGTGCGATCAAGCATTGTTTGAGCACGGTCGAATTCTTATTTGTCGCGAAACTTGATTTTCATGACTGTCGCGAATGTGTTTTCATCGTCGAAGGAACGAGGGTGATGTCTCAATATTAGACCTATAAATTCGACCAATTTCTGTACCAAAATCTGTGTTTCAAACTATCGAATCGTGCCTTTTACATTGAAAATACATTGAATATCTATAGAATGTGGTACTGCTGCATTTTCATTCTTACTTTGTAGAAGACGAGCGAAATCAGGGAAGAATATGAAGTTCTGGAACCATCCACGCGGGCCGCGTCACATTCGAAGTGGGCCGCATCAAACCCTGACACGACCACAGACGCGACCTCCATTCTTACACGCGAGGAGCACATACACGCGGACCGCGTCCACTGCACGCGGGTCGCGTGAGTCTATTCCGGAAACAAAACAGAAAAGGAAACAGAGGCTCAATAAAGGAAATGTCGGCCAGAAAGGCTATATTACGAGATCCCTTGCCACAGAAGGGGAGGCTATTCATTATTCTACAATCCAGAGAGCGTGAGACAGATTCTAGGGTTTGGGCTTGACGGCTAGCTTGGAGACGAAGTTGAGAAGCGAAAGACGAAAGTTCTTCACGGATCTTCTTTGTATTTTGGGTTTTGTCATGACTATTTCATCTTTCATTTGTGTTATTTGTTCTTTGACTATGTGTGAGTAGTTTTATTTGTTTCTAGGGTTACGATGTAGTTTGATACTTTGTTTTGTATGCATGATGTTTGAATCTGTGTTGAATGTTAGTGTTTAATTGTTTGAGTAGTATTTTAATTGCTTTGTTGAAGTTGATTGAATAATTCTTGATTGTCTACTGTTAGATGTCTATAGCATCTTTCTTGTAATTTGGCCCTGATGTTTCTCTCAACCAAACTTAGTATTTGAGGTAGGTTTACGAGCCGCAAGGCGAGACCAAAAAGTAACTGAGAGGTGAACTTTTCCACTTATCGAGAGGTAGTGGTTACCTTTAGTAAACCGAACAATTAACTTAGATTAAAAACCTAAGAAGGTGAAATTGCATTTCCGATACCAGGTTTATTAAGCCAACAAACGAGAGTTGAGGTTTAGAAACACTAGGTTCGGTCAATGAATCCTTACACTAAAGAACAACGCAGAAACAGACAGCTGCTGCATTCACTCGAGGTCCACGCGGACCGCGTATGAGAGTACGCGGGTCGCGTGTTCCATGCGGGTCGCGTATGAAAGTACGCGGGTCGTATGGGTACCGAGAGGCAGAGTTGATAATGAAATCGAAAACCCTGGAAACGCTTTTCTCTATCTGATAAAACCAAACTTTTACTTTCTGTTATTTTAATTACTTCTGTTATTGAATTTAGGAAATTAAACAAACAAACCAACATTTTCCAACTTCTAGTACCTAATTGATTTAAGTAGAGTTCCAGATTTGATTTTGAACCGTCCTGTGGATCGATACCTGACTAGACTATACGATAGGATTGTGCACTTGCAGTCTTAGTCGGAAGTTAAATCAAGGTTAAAAGCTACAGCATGCTGTAGTGAAACTTTGTGATACACTTTTGTGCGAACAAGTTTTTGGTGCCGTTGTCGGGGATGGCATCATTTATCTTTTCTGAATTTTTGCTTATTTTAATTAATCTAGATTTTAATCTGTATCTTTTCTTTCATTTTTCTCTCTTTCAGGAACACACTGGCTTTCATACCACCTCCCACGGGCGATTACCATCTCAGGAGCAGAGGACCGATACCCGACGCGACCTGCGTAGATTTGCACGCAAACCGCGTACCTCTTCTCGAAACCGAAACTAGATCTGTGCGCTCTGCTCCAGCCGGAACACCTCCTCATGCGACCCGCACACAAGACACGCGGTCCGTGCAAACCGACCCAGATAGACAGGGACATTCCGACAGAGCAACAATGAGCAACAACAGAGACGAGGAACGGGCCGAGAATCTGACTAATGATGAGTACTAGGAGGACATCGTGCCAATGACATTGCGAGAGTTCAATGTGCCTAGAGCTGGAGACGTGAGAGGAGCAATCAGACTGCCGCAAATTCCAGGACAACAACCGAACTTCAATCCAGGCGTTGTTAACATTGTGCAGCAAAACACTTTTCATGGGTTGGATCATGAGGATCCGCACTCTCACCTCCAAACTTTTCTTGAATGTTGCACTACCATTAGAACAAATGGCGCAATCAACGATTATACAGACTTGCTTTATTTCCTTTCACTCTTAGGGATAAGGCCAAAAAATGGTTAGGGTCACTACCAAGGGATTCAATTACCAACTGGAGGGAATTGTCCAACTCGTTTATGACTAGGTTTTCCCACATAAGAGAACTGCCAAGGTAAGGACCCAACTGACCAGTTTTAGGCAAAGGTCTGATGAACCCCTAAACGAAGCATGGGAAAGGATTAGGGAGTTGCAGTATTCTTGTCCACACCATGGTATACCTGACTGGTTCTTGATTCAGACTTTTTATGATGGTTTAACAGAAAGCACTCGTACTTCTGTTGATGCTGTTGCAGGTGGAGCTTTGATGTCAAGATAACCTCTTGAGGCAATGAACTTGATCGACAACATGGCTCAAAACCAACAGTGGTCCGGCCGCGACAATTCCAGACTGGAGGAGGCGGCCGATTCAAAGTCGATCCGATCACAGCTCTAACCGCCAAGATGGAAGCCATGCAGAAGGATTTCGACAAAATGAGTGTGAAATCTGTTAGTAGCCATCCATCACAGCCGGAGTCATGTGCCATGTGTGGGGAGGAACATTCCTATGAACACTGTCCATTGGCGCAAAGGGGTGATGACGAGCTTGAACACGTGAATTCTCTCAACAGTGAGTCATCCTACTTCCCAAAACCTCCATTCAACCGAACCTACTCCAAGGATCTAGTTGAGCAACAAAACTGGAGGTGGAAGCAAAACAACCCAGCACCTTTCAACAGTGGCTCAAACCCCTCCTACAACAACTCATTCAACAACCCCTCTGGCAACAACAACAACCGAAACTTTTACCACAATGCATCCTTCAACAACCAGAACAACCGAGCAGCCCAATCCGGATCTTCCAAGCCATATATCGCTCCCGCTGTGAGTGATTTCATGCATTAGCAAGGAAAGATGAACCAGATGTTGTTTGAGCAAATGCAAACAATGAATGCTCAACTGACCGCTCAGAACCAGATGATGGAGCAATTGGGGTACAAAGCCGGTCCAAGCCAACCACAACCTGGTAAGCTACCCAGCCAGCCAGAGATCAACCCCAGAGGGGAAGCTAAGGCGGTCACACTGCGAAGTAGAACCCAATACGAAGGACCAGCCAAGCCAACAGACCAGACCGCACAGCACGCGTGCCGCCCCAATGACACGCGACCCGTGTCACCACCTGAAGAAGAGAACCCAAGCCGCGTCGAATCGACTCGACCGGCAGTCACCTCTGGAGAACCTGTGAACGCAACCCGCGTCACTGACACACGGGCTGCATCGAAAGAACCCAAAAGTCAGAAGAAGTCAGGGGCCGAGAAACCTCCACCATACAGGCCACCTGTACCCTTTCCACAGAGACTAGCTGAGACCAGACTGAATGCATAATTCGCGAAATTCATCGATGTTCTCAAACAACTGCACATTACCATTCCATTCACCGAAGCTTTGACTCAAATGCCCACTGATCAGAGTCAAAATAACGATGATTTACGTAGGATTTTGGCTTAGGTTTTACATATTTTCTCAAC
>JAJGRW010001018.1:0-27940 GCA_025461045.1 Carex parvula | reverse complement strand
TGAATTAATTTGAGAAGCATAATCTTTGGCAGCGAAAGCGCCTTCCTCCTGTGCTATAAAAGAATGACCAGGGAATACATAAAAGACACAGAGAGACCGAAAGACAGAGTCAAAACTATACACAAATTAAAATAGTGATATTGAGAGAAAGCAATACAAAAAGAAGTACATTTCACATCCCCTGACGAGTAAACAAAAAAAAGGTAAATAAAGGAGAAGGATTCTTGCATTGTCATTGAAGTGAATATTTTCTTTTCTTTCCTTTATTCTCTTCCTCTTCTCCATTCTTTGGATTTTATAAAAATATTCTAAAAAGAAAAAAAATTCATAAGATACACCTCACAGCCACTTCCGGACTCGAAGCACTCGGTGCGCGTAGGGTGCCGGTTGGGTAAAATTACACAAACACTCGCTACTATCGGACTCGAAGCACTTGGTGCGTGTAGGGTGCCGGTAGGGCGATTCAATGGGCTCGAAACACTCGGTGGAGTAGAGCGCCAACAAAAAAAGGATCCGAAGCACTCGGTGCGCGTAGGATGCCATAATCATGCTAATGACGAGTGTGAATTAAGCAGAAATGCTGTCAAAATTCCCTCTTAATTAGACGTGAAAATAATATTCGAATGAATCAAATTGAGACCGTTATGCCGATTGAATAGAGTACTGACAGGACATGAGAAATATGAAATTTTGTATGTTCGTACATGTACATAAAAAAAAAATATAATAATAAAGGGAGAACATAAAATGACATGTAACGTGATAAGGTGATGCTTTGGTACTTTTGAGTATACCATGGATGAATGTATATTAACCAATCAAAGTTACTCTGGAGAATAAAATAATGTGACTAGGATCAACTAATTTAAACATATATGTCATATGCCGTTTTGCTATGGAGATGCCAACTTAGATCGCTTTTAAAAAGAAAAATTGATAAAGTCGCCGGTACAATTTCTGATCAAGGTTGTATAAATGCTATATTTAATGACACGGCCTCTAAGTTTTGTTCTCACAGTTCTTGAAGACACAAAAGAAAATTAGAAATATATTAAGTCAATCTCACTGAGCAACCAAAACATCTTCCTTCTTGCTCAATCTTCAACCGAGTGACTGCATCCTTACACATATCACATCCTAGTCTGAGCATAAAACAAATCCGAAACAAGTCTATATCAAAAACTTTAACCAAAAGACCAACCCAAACCGACATTAAATATGAAGATCAAACCAAATCCAAAAGATATACATAAATCCAGACCAAATCCAAGACCAACCAAAAAAACCTATACTAAATGCGAAATCATAAGACCCAAACCAAATAAACCAAACATATCTAAATAAACCGAATAAATCAAAGAAGCCAACAAGCTCAAAGCGAACCGAATAACCGCAATCAAGCCCAAGTCAAACCCAAAACCAACCCAAAAATCAAACCAAATTCAAATCAAAATCCAAGCAAAAAAATCAAGTCTAAATCCGAACAAGCCAAAACCAAACACGAGTAAACCCAATTCACCAAAGTAGACTCAAACCAAAACCAAAGGCTTTCATGCCACCTTAAAACAAAGGCTTCCATGCCACTCAAATCCAAAATAAAGGCTTCCACGCCAACCAAAACCAAAGGCTTCCACACCAACCCAAATAAAGGCTTCCACGCTGCCCAAACCAAAAGCTTTCACGCCAACCCAAATAAAGGCTTCCATGCCGCCCAAATATAAAGGCTTCCACGCCAACCAAAACCAAAGACTTCCATGCCGTCCAAATACAAAGGCTTCCACGCCAAGTCAAATAAAGGCTTCCACGCCAACCAAAACCAAAGGTTCCCACGCCAACCAAAATCAAAGGCTCCCACGCCAACTCAAATCAAAGGTTCCCACGCCAACCAAAATCAAAGGCTCCCACGCCACCTCAAACTAAAGGCTTCTGTGCCACCCAAATTCAAAGGCTCCAATGCCACCCCAACAAATACATAAGTTCAGCTAAAGTCCTTGCATGTAATAGGCACCCCAAGGGAAGGAAAACCCTACGGACACCACGGGCATATGATACGCCCTTGTCTAAACCCTCTGCGCCAGTCCGACCCGTAGGCTGTCGAAGTGTTTCAGGCACCCACTCACATAGTTCGGTGCCGCCCATAACATACATGTTCATCTAAAGCCCTTGCATGAAACAGGCACCCCAAACAAAAGCCCTAGAAAACCCTAGGCACCCTCAAACCAGCTAAAGCCCTTGCATGTAATAGGCAATCCTAAATTAAACAAAAGCCCTAGTAAATACTAGGCATACACTGTTAGTATGCCCCTCGAGGGTTGAATCAGTATTACCCCTCTGATTCAGTATCGCCCTCTTTTCTTGATTGTACTTCAGATACCCTACCCTAAACATGTCATTTCGTCTAGCCCCTTAATCGGAGGTTCCTGGGTACTATCCAAGGTAATTAACGGCAGGGGCTTGCACCTGTCGGAAGGAAAAGAATCCCCACAATCAAACAATAAGCTTCTTCCCCTTTACCTATTCGAGGGAGGGAGTGTATCTGCAGAGACGTTCGCGCCGGTCTATACCAAAATAATAGGCCGACAAAAATGCCCCCAACAACAACTAGAAGAACATGAAAGATAAACAGTACAAGATGAACGACATCCAGAAGAAAATGAAAAACAACAACTTGAAGAACATTAAAGACAACCTGTACTAGATAAAAAAACAAGCACAATATGAAAGACTACAACATGAAATACAACTAGAACAAGATGAAATTCAATATTAGTGGATGAAAGACAAGAAGTTGAACATGAAACACAACCACAAGAACGTGAAAGAGAACCAGTACAAGATGAAACACAAACTAGAAGAAGATGAAGCACAACTAGAAGAACATGAAAGACAAGCAGTACAAGATGAAATACAACAAGAAGAAGATGACAAACAACTAGTATAACATGAAGGAAAAGAAAAGAAGGTGAAATACAACTAGAAGAACATGAAATACAAGTAGATGAACTTGAAAGACAACTAAAAGAAGATAAAAAAAAATAACTACTAGAACATGAAACACATTTAGCAGAACACGAAAAAGAACTAGTACAAGATGAAAGACAACTTGAAGAAGATGAAATACAACTAGAAAAAGAAGAATTACAAGTGGAAGAACATGAAAGACAACTATTAAAAGATGAAAGACAACTAGAAGAAGATGAAAACCAGCTACTAGAACATGAAACACATTTAGTAGAATGTGAAAGACAATTCACTAGTAGAAGATTAAAGACAACATGTATAACATGAATAACAACCAGTACAAGATGAAACAAAACTAGAAGGACATGAAAGAAAAGCAGTACAAGATGAAAGACAGCAACAAGAAGATGGTAACAACTAGTATAACATCAAAGAAAACTAAAAGAAATGTGAAATACAACTAGTAGAGCATCAAATACAAGTGGATGAACATGAAAGACGACTAGAAGAAGATAAAAAAACAACTACTATAACATGAAACACATTTAGTAGAACATGAAAAAGAACTAGTAAAAGATGAAAGACAACTTGAAGAAGATGAAACACAACCAGTAAAACGTGAAAGACAACCAATACAAGATGAAAGACAAACTAGAAGAAGATGAACGCAACTAGAAGACATGAAACACAACCAGTAGAACGAGAAAGACAACCAATATAAGATTAAACGCAAACTAGAAGTAGATGAAACACATTTAGTAGAACATGAAAAATAACTAGTAGAAGATGAAAGACAACTTGAAGAAGATGAAACACAACCAGTAGAACGTGAAAGACAACCATTACAAGATGAAACACAAACTAGAAGAAGATGAAACACAACTAGAGGAACATGAAAGACAACCGGTACAAGATGAATGACAACTAGAAGAAGATAAAAGACAACCGGAAGAAGTTCAAAAATAACTAGAAGATAATGAAATCAAACCAGTATTACATGAAAGACAACCTGTAGAACATCAAATACAACATGTAAAATATGAAACACATATTGTAGAAGATAAAAAACAATTAGTAGAAGATGATAACCAACTAGAAGAAAATTAAAGACAACTAGATGAACATAAAAGACAAACAGTATAAGATGAACGATATCCAGAAGAAAATGAAAAGCAACTACTAGAAGATGACAAACTAGTAGAAGAACATGAAAGACAACCTTACTACATGAAAAACCAGTACAATATGAAAGACAACCAATACAAGATGAAACACAAACAAGAAGCAGATGAAACACAACTAGAAGAACATGAAAGACAAGTACTATAAGATGAAAGACAACAAGAAGAAGATGATAAACAACTAATATAACATGAAAGAAAACTAGGAGAATGTGAAATACAACTAGTAGAGCGTCAATTACAAGTCGATGAACATGAAAGACAACTCGAAGAAGAGAAAAAATACCAACTACTAGAACATGAAACACTTTTAGTATAACATGAAAAAGAACTAGTGGAAGATTAAAGACGACTTGATGAAAATGAAATACAACTAGAAGTAGATGAATTACAAGTGGAAGAACTTGAAAGACAACTAGTAAAAGATGAAAGACGGGCAGTACTAGTTGAAAGACAAGAAGAAGAAGATGATATACAACTAGCATAACATGAAAGAAAACTAGAAGAAGGTGAAATACAACTAGAAGAACATGAAATACAATATTAGCAGATGAAAGACAAGAAGTTGAACATGAAACACAACTAGTAGAACGTGAAAGAGAACCAGTACAAGATGAAACACAAACAAGATTAAGATGAAACACAACTAGGAGAACATGAAAGAAAAGCAGTACAAGATGAAAGACAGCAACAAGAAGATGATAAGCAACTAGTATAACATGAAAGAAAACTAGAAGAAATGTGAAATACAACTTGTAGAGCATCAAATACAAGTGGATGAATATGAAAGACGACTAGAGAAGATAAAAAAACAACTACTAGAACATAAAACACATTCAGTAGAACATGAAAAAGAACTAGTAGAAGATGAAAGATAACTTGAAGAAGATGAAACACAACCAGTAAAACGTGAAAGACAACCAATACAAGATGAAACACTGATCAGAGTCAAAATAATGATGATTTACGTAGGGTTTTGGCTTAGAATTTGCATATTTTCTCACACTTATGTTTAATTAATTAGAGAGAAAGGCTACTGTCACCCTTCTTTATGTTTTATTGCAGATAACAGGTTTTGGGACTGTTTTACACCAAATGGAGCTAGAATCGAGTCAGTCGGATCAGTGACGCTTATCGACGAAGTCTCTGTTACGGTCCGTATTGCCTAATACGGACCAGACCTAGCACAGACCAGAAGATAGCGTTGGAAGTATTAAACCCTAACCGTCAAGGTCCTGATACGGACCGTATCACCTAATACGGTCCGTAACCGAAGGCAACTCTTGGGGAATAACTGCCGACAGCTGTTTCCAGATCGGTTTCTTAGCCTCTACTCAACCTCCAGACGTCCCTCCACTCCTATATAAGGCCCTGGGCAGAAGAATAACTTATCTTTGTAATTAGGGTTAGATTTGATTAAAGAGAGAAGAGAGGAGTGCTTGTAATAATGCCGTTCCGCGGCTAAGTTCCTTTTCTTAGGGTTAGGCAGTAAACCTTGTTACTCTTGATGTTTTGATATATATATTTCTGTTGATTATGATTTCTTGTTGTTGAATCTAAATGCTTTTGTGATTTATTATCTCTTCATCAAACTTCAATGATCTAGTTTGAGTCCGTTAGGGTAGTGACAGTACTTTAATGGCAAGAGAAACTATTTGTATGAATTAGCCTCGTTGAGATTTATTAGGTTTATATGAAGAAAACCTTAGCGGGGAAACCATAAACCAGACCAACAAAATGCGTACCAAATTCCATCACTTGCGTAAGGAAAATTGCAGTGATCTGTGTAGTAATTTGGGGTTTTTAGATATCAGTCATTTGCGTAAGGAAACTCGCAGTGTCCTATGTAGAATCTCGGTGAAAGATCTGTCATTCTTGCGTAACATGAATCGTAGTGACCTATGTGGTGTCTTTCATAAAACAACAACAGGAAATCAGACGCAACAGAAATATATTGTCAAGGCGGATTGAGTAGCAATGGTGTGCCGAAACTCTAGGAATTATCATCTCTATCTTTATTTTAATTACTTTTAATTGCTTTCTAATTTACATTGATCACTGATCAGAGTCAAAATAACGATGATTTACGTAGGGTTTTGGCTTAGGTTTTGCATATTTTCTCACACTTATGTTTACTTTATTAGAGAAAAAGGCTACTGTCACCCTTCTTTATGTTTTATTGCAGAAAACAAGTTTTGGGACTATTTTACACCAAATGGAGCTAGAATCGGGTCAACCGGATCAGCGACGCTCATCGACTAAGTCTCTGTTACGATCCGTATTGCCTAATACGGACGAGGCCTAGCACAGACCAAGAGATAGCGCTGGAAGAATTAAACCCTAACTGTCAAGGACCTAATACGGACCGTATCACCTGATACGGCCCGTATCCGAAGGCATCTCTTGGGGAATAACTGCCGACAGCTGTTTCCAGATCAGTTTCTTAGCCTCTACTCAACCTCTACACGTCCCTCCACTCCTATATAAGGCCCCTGGGCAGAAGGAATAGTTATCTTTGTAATTAGGGTTAGATTTGATTAAAGTGAGAAGAGAGGAGTGCTTGTAACAATGCCGTTCCGCGGCTAAGTTCCTTTTCTTAGGGCTAGGCAGTAAACCTTGTTACTCTTGATGTTTTGATATATATATTTCTGTTGATTATGATTTCTTGTTGTTGAAACAAAATGCTTTTGTGATTTACTATCTCTTCATTTAACTTCAATGATCTAGTTTGAGTCCGTTAGGGTAGTGACAGTACTTTAATGGTAAGAGAAACTATTTGTATGAATTAGCCTCGTTGAGATTTATTAGGTTTATGTGAAGAAAACCTTAGCGGGGAAACCATAAACCAGACCAACAAAACGCGTACCAAATTCCATCACATGCGTAAAAGAAATTCGCAGTGATCTATGTAGTAATTTGGGGTATTTGAGAGATCAGACATTTGCGTAAGGAAAATCGCAGTGTCCTATGTAGAATCTCGGTGAAAGATCTGTCATTCTTGCGTAACATAAATCGCAATGACCTATGTGGTGTCTTTCATTAAACAACAACAGAAAATCAGACGCAACAGATTGTCAAAGCGGATTGAGTAGCAATGGTGTGCCGAAATCTTAGGAATTCTTATCTCTATCTTTATTTTAATTACTTTTAATTACTTTCTAATTTCCCATTGATCACATCAATATCTCTCAATTTACAGATTTCGTCTTGCCTTTCGAAAGATTGTGATTCGATCGCTCAAAGCATCGAACCAATATTCCCTGTGGATCGATCTCGAATATACTACTCGATAGGGTTGTGCGCTTGCAGTCCGAACCGATAGCATTTACGAGTTTATAAATATTAAAAGAAACTCTCTTTTGAGTGATCAAGGTTTTTGGCGCCGTTGCCGGGGAGTACGGTTCATTGTGCAAGGCCTCGCAAGACGTCATTGCTTTGACCATTGAATTCAATTAATTAGAAACGCCTAGATTTCTTTTTATTTTCTGCATTTTTATTTTTCTTTTATTTTCAATTTCGTTTTTCATTTTATTTTCTTTTTATTTTCAGTTTTAGTTTAATTTTCAGATTTTCTTTTCTTTTTAGGACGCTACACGCTGGCCGAATCATCCGTACGAAGATCCGAGAGGATTGCTAGTAGGAGAGGACAATTCGCTTCCACATCGCCGATAAGAACCAATCATAGTTCTTCATCGAGTAATTCTGAAAGCGAAGAAGACTCAGCTTCGATCAACATGAATATCCCACCGAACGAATCGATTAACAATGGAAGACAAAATAATGGTGATCATAGATTTCACGATGCCGCAAGACCCAAACTTCTACGATACTATTGCGTACCGTGCGCGAATGATCCTAATTCTAGTATAAACCCGCCAACTGTTACAAACCGTAATTTTGAGATCAAACCTGCTCTCATAAATATGGTTTCGCAACAGCAATTTGGAGGATTTCCACATGAAGATCCACATCTTCATTTGTCAATTTTTCTAGGGATATGCGAGACGATAAAGATCGACGGAGTTACCGATGAAGCAATCAGGCTAAGGCTATTTCAATTCTCATTAAAAGATAAATCAAGAGCATGGTTGTTTTCCCTACCGGCCAATTCCATTCAAACTTGGGACCAATTGTTTAATGTGTTTATTGCAAAATATTTTCCACCATCCAAAACTTCGAGGTTTAGAAATGCAATTATTAATTTTGAACAAAGGGATGGTGAAACATTGTGTGAGGCATGGGATAGATATAAGGATATGTTAAGGTGTTGTCCACATCATGGTCTAGAAAGATGGCTGATTGTCCAAACTTTTTATAATGGTCTAAACCCTACCGATAGGTTGTCTATTGATGCTTCCGCAGGAGGAGCAATCATGAACAAGGAACCTGACGAGGCTTACAACCTAATTGAAGAGATTGCAATCAACCAACACTACTGGATCCCTGAGCGAAAAAAGCCAACTCCAACACCTGGCATGCACCCAGTAGATGATATCTCCATGCTGAGCGCAAAGATTGATGCTTTGCAAATGACACTCAACAAGCAAAGCAAGCAGCGAACGGTGGTAGCAGTCAGTGCCGCAACAGCATGTGGCTATTGTGGAGGAGCGCATGAGATGACTGATTGTATGAATGTGACGGAAACTGAAGAAGAAGTAGAGCAAGCAAACGCGATCGATAACAGCTTTCGACCTCAACCCGCCTACAATACATACCATCCGAACAATAGAAACCATCCAAATCTCTCATACGCAAATAATCAAAGGCCTGCTGCACCCCAACAGAACTACCAACCACAACCCAATTATCAACAGAGATACAACAATCCCCAACCGAATTACCAACCAAGGCAATATAATCAACCACAGCAACCTGACATCACATCTTTAATGGAGAGAATCCTAGAGAAGCAAGATAAGGCTAACGCCGAAATCGCACAAAAAATCGAATCCTTAACAAACCGCAACAAAGACTTAGAAGACAATGTCTCTAAGATGGGAAAAGAACTCTCGACTATTACACGCGGAAAAGGCAAATTTTCGGACCAACCGGAAGAAAACCCGAGAGAGACTTGCAAATGCATAACATTAAGGAGCGGTACAGCTTACAAGGGACCTCCCATGCCCGATCAAACTTCCGATGAGATGCATGCAGAACCATCGCATTTCAAAGAGTACGAGCTGCAACAACCGGAGCCGCCCGTATTCGAACTGCAGACAGATCTTATTGAGGAGCAGAATGACACCGTAGATGGAGACGAACGACAACCCAAACCTGAATACATTTCACCACCACCCTACAAGCCACCTCTGCCATTCCCTCCAAGGCCTGCCAATCAGAAGATAGAGCAGCAATTTGCGAGATTCATGGAGACACTCAAGCAATTACAAGTCACAATCCCCTTCACTGAAGCAATTGCAAGCATACCCTCGTATGCTAAATTTCTGAAGGAGATTCTTTCAAATCGAAGTAGACTCCAAGAATTCTCGACAGTTCCACTCAATCTGGAATGCAGTGCGCTCGTGCAAAGCAAATTACCGACAAAATTGAAAAATCCGGGAAGTTTCTCGATACCATGTACCATTGGCACAACTGATTTTAAGAGAGCTTTATGTGATCTGGGAGCAAGTGTGAGTCTGATGCCTAAGATAGTATTTGACAAATTGGAATGTGGAGACCTATCACCAACGCGGATCTCATTGAAACTAGCTGACCGATCAATTTGATATCCTGAAGGAATGTTGCTTGATATCCCAATCAAAGTCGGTAAATTCTGGATACCAGCAGATTTTGTGGTAGTTGACATGGAAGAAGATGAGCAGATTTCGATCATCCTTGGAAGGCCATTCCTCGCCACATGTGGGGCAATGATCGATGTTAGGAACGGGAAGATTTCGCTCAATGTTGGCGAGAACAAGATGACCATCAACATGAATGATGCCAAAGTCCCACCTGACATAAATCTTGTCTACAATTTTGATCACTCAAAAGAGAGCAATGTTTCTTTTAATATTTATAAACTCGTAAATGCTATCGGTTCGGACTGCAAGCGCACAATCCTATCGAGTAGTATATTCGAGGTCGATCCACAGGGAATATTGGTTCGATGCTTTGAGCGATCGAATCACAATCTTTCGAAAGGCTAGATGAAATCTGAAAATTGAGAGATGTTGTTGTGATCAATGTAAATTAGGAAGCAATTAAAAGTAATTAAAATAAAGATAGAGATGAGGATTCCTAGGGTTTCGGCACACCATTGCCACTCAATCCGCCTTGACAATATATTCCTGTTGCGTCTGATTTCCTATTGTTGTTTAATGAAAGACACCACATAGGTCATTGCGATTTATGTTACGCAAGAATGACAGATCTTTCACCGAGATTCTACATAGGACACTGCGATTTTCCTTACGCAAATGTCTGATCTCTCAAATATCCCAAATTACTACATAGATCACTGCGAATTTCTTTACGCATGTGATGGAATTTGGTAAGCGTTTTGTTGGTCTGGTTTATGGTTTCCCCGCTAAGGTTTTCTTCACATAAATCTAATAAATCTCAACGAGGCTAATTCATACAAATAGTTTCTCTTACCATTAAAGTACTGTCACTACCCTAACGGACTCAAACTAGATCATTGAAGTTAGATGAAGAGATAGTAAATCACAAAAGCATTTTGTTTCAACAATAAGAAATCATAATCAACAGAAATATATATATCAAAACATCAAGAGTAACAATGTTTACTGCCTAGCCCTAAGAAAAGGAACTTACCCGCGGAACGGCATTGTTACAAGCACTCCTCTCTTCTCTCTTTAATCAAATCTAACCCTAATTACAAAGATAACTATTCCTTCTGCCCAGGGGCCTTATATAGGAGTGGAGGGACGTGTAGAGGTTGAGTAGGGGCTAAGAAACTGATCTGGAAACAGCTGTCGGCAGTTATTCCCCAAGAGATGCCTTCGGATACGGGCCGTATCAGGTGATACAGTCCGTATTAGGTCCTTGACGGTTAGAGTTTAATGCTTCCAGCGCTATCTCCTGGTCTGTGCTAGGACTGGTCCGTATTAGGCAATACGGACCGTAACAGAGACTTAGTCGATAAGCGTCGCTGATCCGATTGACCCGATTCTAGCTCCATTTGATGTAAAATAGTCCCAAAACCTGTTTTCTGCAATAAAATATAAAGAAGGGTGACAATAGCCTTTTTCTCTAATAAAGTAAACATAAGTGTGAGAAAATATGCAAAACCTAAGCCAAAACCCTACGTAAATCATCATTATTTTGACTCTGATCACGCCTCCCAACTTGAATTGTTGCTTGTCCTCAAGCAACAGCATCCCAGCTGGTCAAAGATCCGGTCTAGATTAAACCATACAATCTCAAGGACTTGTTTAAAATTAAATTATGGCTTAGGTTTGGTACAATTGGCATGACAATAAAAATTTAGAATTTTAAAATATTCATGACATCTCCCTTGAACAATTTATTCACCCCATGATTGACCTCATTATGCTTACCCTAGAAGAATTATCATTGAACAATTTATTTCACAAATATCCTTAAATTTGAGAGTATTAATTTCCCCTTTGATTATGAATGGATCCCTTCCAATCAATAGGAATTCTAATGATATAAATTTTAATTTTCCTTCCCAATTGATTGGAGCAAAGTATGACAACTAAGTGTGTTGGTACTTGTGACTATTTTTGAAAAATTAAATATGTACAAAAATTTAAATTTGGGAGGTTTTCTCGAGCCTATTGGTAACCAGTCTTGCGTAGGCACCAGTACTCTTTTTATCCTCCATCTTTTATTCTATTTTTTTCTTTTTTTCTGGATTTTTCTATTTTTTTGGATTTTTCTCATTTCTGATTTTTTTTGTATTTTTGTATTTTTCTGAAAAATAAAATATTTTTGTGTCACAAGTACCATGATTACACACAATTTCAAGTATTCATTCATACAAGAAATTATTGCATAGTTTCGCTAGGGGTCTATCTATAATAAATGGGTATTCTAAAATACTATCAAGCTTAAGAGACTTTGCAAAAATAAATTACTCAATAAATACAAATTCTAGGGTTTGTGATTTTTGATCAACTCTCATGGTTAGCAATTAATTGTTCGCTTTGAGATCACTAATTATTTTAAAAATTCCGAATTTTTGGTATCATGGTCAATTGTCTAAACCTTAGCCTAATTCAATTAAAAACAATTCCTATTTGATTAACCTACATGCAAATTATCCCTAAATTATATGATCCTATCAATGCAAATGCCTATATGCACGCTAGATAAAAACCTCAATCGTTCCTCCCAACTTGTCTTGGTTAAGCCTTGAGAAGTGGTCCCGATTGAGTAAAACTGCTAGCGAAAATAAAATAAAAAATAAGGGTCCTACATGCCATGATCCTAGATACAATGCAATTCCTAAACTAATTTCTTACCCCTACCCCCATGCTTAAATTTTGTATTGTCCTCAATGCAAGAAAATAAACAATTAAGAGAGGGATAAGAAAGATCTCACAGATTACTCGTTGCGAAGGGGTGGTAGTGGGGTGAATGGAATCGGTGGTGTGAATGGTATTCCTTTGGAGAGGCAATATTCATAGAAATTCTCGTGGGCTTTGTTTACCTTGTCCAAGTACTCCTCCAAGTAGCGGGTGCGTTTCTTCAAATTCTCGAGGGTGTTATTGGCGTAACGCGCGGTTGGACCGGGTTCGCGAGGTTGAGATATGGTTGTCTCTTGTTCCCATCCGGTTGGTGCGGGCATGTAGTTTGCTTCGTTGGTGTTGTCGCGCGGCGGAATGAGGTGGCGTACGAAAGCCATGTCATGATGGTGGATGGATGAGTTGTGTGATGCGCTATGTGTTTCCTCCATGGACTCTTCGGTTGGTTCCTCCTCGGTTGGTTCTTCCTCGATTGGTTCCTCCTCTATTGGTTCTTCCTCGTCGCTTCGTGCATCATCTCCATGTTCAGATTCGTATCCAAACTGGAATGACCCCTTATCCGTTCCGATATGGAGAGTCATTCCCTCGCCTATTTTCAACGTGTACATTATGTCTCATGTGTGTGCATTGAATACTGCTTGCACGTGGTTGTTGTTCACCAGGTAGTTCATGTTAAGGCAGTTGTTGCCGAATACTTCAGTGCAACCGTCGAGTTTTATGTTGTGGTGGTGTGCAAGGAGGGTTGCATAACAACCCACGGAAACCACGTGGTTATTCTTTGTGTCGGCGGCCACCGATGTGAGGTGGTGCATGATGTGGTGTCCAATGTGCGGTTGATGCTTATGGCTCTTCATGCAGCGCATGATGTAAATGTCCCGCTCTCGCACTTCCGTTGTGTCTTCTCCTGTTGGGAATATAGAATTAGTCAAAAGAATATGAATATACCATAATTCTATCGATGAAATGAGGCGTGAATCCTTGCGGTATATTTTGCGCTCATCAATTGCGATCATCTCCCAATAATTCATGCGCTTTTCCCTTGTGCATAGTTCGGTTTCGCCATTTGTGGGGATGGACAGCGCCTTGCAAAATTCCTCCATAGTTATGGCAAATGGGCGGTTGAATAAACGGTATTTGATCATGTCGCCATCCCATTGTAGTGTTGCTAGAAATTCAATGGAGGGTCGCAAATAGACTCTTGTGGTTCGTAGGCGGTCCGCCAAATCCCATAAATTGATATTATTAAGGGATACTCGCACATAATCATAGCATCCAAGGATCTTCATGGTGTTAATGCACATCGCTTTGTTGTTCGCGACGGTGCGGTCAAGCAATGTTTGAGCACGGTTGAATTCTTGTTTGTTGCGGAACTTGATTCCCATGGCTGTCGTGAAGATGTTTTCATTGTCGGATTGAGAATTTGAGGAACGAGGGCTGTTGTGCGCCATTTTTCTCTGGTTTCGGTCTCTGTTACGGGCCGTATCAGGTGTTAGTTTGTAATAATCTAGAAGTCAATAATACGATAATTTAATTATATAAAGCTTTGTTCATGAATTGAATGATTAATAAAATTATCATTTTGTTCTTTGAGTTTTATCGAATTATGAATCATTTCGAGTTCATGACTTGAAATTGTAAAACTTCATAATAGATGATAAAAAGTCTTAATTGTCACTAACCAAGGTAATTAGCAAAGAACACTAATTTACTAATTAAAGGTTAGTATGTGGATTAAATGATGGTTAAGTTTTACTGACCATAGACAAGGAGTTGTCATTTTAATCACATAGATACATGTTCTAGGAACATGGTATTTGACAGACCCCGAATGAAACATTATACGGAATTGTGTTCGTGTCATTAATGCTTTCATTCAGTGTTAAGTTCTACAGTATGAGGTATTCATCTTTCCTAACTAAGAGATGTGTATGTGTGATTGTTACCTAACGCTATCTGTAAAAAGTAGCTATAACGGTTGCTCTTCGGTATGCATAACTTAGCTGAGGTAGTGATGGTCAACCAAAAGTACTATTGTCCCTCGTATTTATTATACGAGTTATAGTGTCACTGGGCCCCTTGATAAAGTAAGATTATCTGTGCACGGTATGATTAAAGAGTTAATAATATTTGATAATCTAACTTAAGATCAAGAAAAGATTAGTTTGCAAGGATGACACATACCTACCTTGAAACTGATCTGACAGCTATGAGACAAAAGAATTAAACACAAGTAAAATAGTTTACTGGATCATGATATTGTACAGTACAGCATCATCTGTGTAATTGGATGGTCATGATGCGTTTTGCCAGATGCCTCTCATGATTATAGAAGTTAAAACTGTTTTTATTCTATTTACCAACATAACACAGATCCTATCGGGTCACACCAATAGGAAAGTAATCAGAGAATTAATTTATTTGATTAATTATAAATGTTATAATTAATAAATAAATGTCATAGAGATGACAAGCTTAAACACATTAAATTTATAAGCGTGTTCGACACGTTGTATAAATTTATCGCAACAAGCACGTCCTTGCAAGCACCTCTGCTGCAAGCAGCTTACAAGCACGTCCTTGCAAGCACCTCTACTGCAAGTAGCTTACAAGTAGCTTACAAGCACCTCTGCTGCAAGCTGCTTACAAGCACGTCCTTGCAAGCACCTCTACTGCAAGTAGCTTACAAGCACCTCTGCTGCAAGCTGCTTACAAGCACCTCCCTAACCCTATAAATAGAGGGGTAGGGGTAGAGAAAAATATAGAAATCTGATTCGACTCGATTCGATTCGGTTATAATATTTTCTCTCCCAAATAGTGTTTTCGTAAGAAAAGAAAGAATACGTAATTTGATTACGTATATCTTGCGAGCTGTGAATAGTGTTTGCGGTGAATAGTGTTTTCGGGTTTTCGTAAATAGTGTATTTGTGAAAAATGCGGTTATAGTATTTCTGGCAAAAGAAATAATCGCTCTCTGGTTATTTCCTGGTGGACAACTGATAGAGGCATCAGACATCTGGTGCTACGAGGCGTGACTACAATCCAATTGGAATTTGGATACAAGGTATAAATGTTATTTATATTTATTTAAATGCTAAATAAATATTATTTTAGAAATCAATCGGGGAGTAGATCCTCAAAGGATTAAAAGGTTATGTCAAGGGAAAGACTGGAAAAGGAACTTTCGTTTGGCTTTTCGACATACATCTTTTAATCCACGGCTTAAGTTAGACGTAAAAATTTTTGTTTTACGGTCTTTCCGCAGCTTAAGCCTAATCAAAGGGTACAGCGTTACCCAACATCAGGTTGGTACGGGGTTGATACGGGCCTGACTTTGAGGAATTCTGTGGATAGGATGTGAATTTTGATCTGAAAATTCTATGAAGTGGTGCAGGAAAAAGGAGAGTGGATGAAGGGTTTATATGGCAGTGAAAATGTGTGATAAATGTGCAGGAAGTGCTAGTAGTGGGAAGTTAAATTTGGTTAAATTTCGAATTTCTTTCTTGGAGCGTCAGAATTAGGGAGTTGGTTATTTCTGCTCATTGAATACGGTCCGTAACCATTGTGCGGTTTTTGTGTTGAACTCTGCCTTTTCTGCGCCAAGTCCGAGGTAGGTCCGTATTGGAGTGTTACCCCGTATTAGACTGATACAGTCCGTAACAGAGAGTAAACCTTCATGACGGGCTTCGAATTTTTCTACCAAATTCTTCCAGCATCTTCTCCTGTAGGTAAGATTAGTAACACTGTGATCAGTATAATAGTTTAGGACCGAATGAAATATTTTTTTGATTTTTTTTGAATTTTTATATGAAAAAGAAAGCAAAAGTGGCCTTGGGTTGCCTCCCAAGAAGCGCTTGTTTAAAGTCATTAGCTCGACTTTTCGATTTCATCCATCGTTTGGCTGATTCCCGAAAGAATATGTCTCTTTATGCTCATCATTTGTTCCTGCGATGTAGTGCTTCAGTCTCTGGCCATTCACTTTGAAATGCCCGGTTTCTTGACTCCATATTTGGACTGCTCCATAAGGGTACACGTAAGTGACCTTGTATGGTCCCGTCCATCTGGATCTTAATTTTCCGGGGAAGAGTTTGAGCCGTGAATTGAAGAGAAGCACCGTGTCTCCTTTCTTGAACTCCCTTTTTCTGATCTTTTTGTCATGGTAGAATTTCGCCCGTTCTTTATACATCTTTGCATTGTCGTATGAATGGAGTCTCAGTTCGTCTAGTGCATTCAGATCTAGTAGCCTCTTTTTGCCTGCATCCCGAAGATCATAATTGAACGTTTTGATTGCCCAATATGCCTTGTGTTCTAATTCCACCGGCAGATGGCAAGCCTTTCCGTAGATCAGCTTGTAAGGTGTCATTCCGATTGGAGTTTTGAACGAGGTTCTGTAGGCCTAAAGTGCTTCATCTAGTTTGAGTGCCCAATTTTTCCTGGACCAAGACACCGTCTTTTGCAAGATGTTCTTGATTTCTCTGTTTGAAATTTCTACTTGCCCATTGGTTTGTGGATGGTAAGGAGTTGCCACCTTGTGTGTGACGCCATATTTCTTCAGAAGATTGTTGAATTGGTTGTTGATGAAATGCGATCCTCCATCACTTATCACTACTCGAGGGATGCCAAACCTTGGAAATATGATCTTCTGGAACAGCCGCTTGACTACATTTGCATCTGCTGAGGGTGCTGGAATTGCTTCCACCCATTTTGAGACATAGTCGACTGCTACGAGGATATACTTGTTGTTACCTAAGCTTGGGAATGGTCCCATGAAATCAATTCCCCAGACATCGAAAATCTCTACTTCTAGGATCGAATTTTGTGGCATCTCATCACGCTTAGATATGTTTCCCGTCCGTTGACATGCGTCACAGCGGGAGACATAATCCTTAACGTCTTTGAAGATGTCAGGCCAATAAAAACCTGCTTGAAGAATTTTCAAAGCTGTCTTTTGGAATAATGCATGGCCACCATATGGCGAGGAGTGGCAGTCATGGATGATGCCTTTCGATTCTCGTGTGTGACACATCTTCTGTGTATTCCGTCTACACAGAGGCGGAAGAGGTAAGGATCATCCCAGTAGAAATGTTTAGCATTTGCCAAGAATCTCTTCTTTTGCTGAAATGTCATGTCGGGAGGGATGGCTCCACATGCAATGTAGTTGGCCAGATCTGCGTACCATGGCCGTTTGCTTATCTCTACAGAGTAGAGGTGTTCGTCAGCAAAAGAGTCATCGATCGGTTGATCATTCTCGCTTGGTTGTCTCAATCTTGACAGGTGGTCGGCTACCGAATTCTCCGTGCCCTTCTTATCCCTAATTTCGATATCGAACTCTTGTAGGAGCAGTACCCATCGGATGAGTCTAGGTTTTGCGTCCTTCTTGTTGATGAGGTACTTGATTGCTGCATGATCTGTATAGATGATGACTTTTGAACCTACAAGGTAAGACCGAAATTTGTTAATTACAAAGATTACTGCGAGTAGTTCTTTCTCAGTTGTTGTGTAATTGCATTGGGCTTCGTTTAGAACTTTGCTCGCGTAATAGATTGCATAGGGTTTCTTATCCTTCCGCTGCCCTAGGACTGCCCCTACTGCGTAATCACTTGCATCGCACATGATCTCAAAAGGGTGGTCCCAGTCGGGTGGTTGGAGAATTGCGGCTGAAATCAGAGCATTCCTGAGTGTGTTGAATGCTTTGATACATTTCCCATTGAAGATGAACTCGGCATCCTTCATGGTCAAGTTTGAGAGTGGCTTCGTGATTTTTGAGAAGTCCTTGATAAATCTTCAATAAAAACCTGCATGACCAAGAAAACTGCCAATGTCACGAACACATGTTGGTTGAGTTAGCTTTTCAATTACCTCAACTTTTGCTTTGTCAACCTCCAATCCCTTAGAGGAAATGGTGTGACCAAGCACAACTCCCTCCTGTACCATAAAGTGATATTTTTCCCAATTTAATACGAGGTTTACTTTTTCACATCTTTTTAGAACTTTAGACAAGTTCTTCAAACATGAGTCGAAGGTAACCCCATAAACTGAAAAATCATCATGAATACTTCCATTATTTCTTCAACAAAATCTGAAAAGATAGACACCATGGCTCTTTGGAAGGTCACTGGGGCGTTGCACAGCCCGAAGGGCATGCGTCGGTATGCGAAAGTTCCGTAGGGGCATGTGAATGTGGTCTTTTCTTGATTTTGAGGATGAATTGGAATTTGGAAGAAGCCAGAGTATCCATCAAGGTAGCAGAAGTACAAATGCTTTGCTAGTCGCTCCAACAGTTGATCGATGAAAGGAAGACGGTAGTGGTCCTTTCTTGTCGCCACATTTAGCCGCCGATAATCAATGCACATTCGCCATCCTGTAATGACTCTTGTTTGGAGCATTTCATCGTTATCTCCTTTCACAACTGTGGTGCCTCCCATCTTCGGAACGGCCTGGACGGTACTCACCCAGTTGCTATCAGAGATAGGGTAAATGATGCCTGCATCTAGCAACTCAGGACTTGTTTCTTGACCACTTCTTTCAAGTTCGGATTGAGCCTCCTTTGCGGTTCTCGTGAAGGTTTGTGATCTTCCTCTAGCAGAATTCAGTGCATGCAAATGGTAGGACTGAGGCCTTTGATGTCATCGATCGTGTAGCCTATGGCTTTCTTGTGCTTCCTGAGTGTATTGACGAGTTTGCTGATTTGGGTCTTGTCAAGCTGAGAGCCGACAATTACCGGATAGGTTCGGTTTGGGCCTAGAAATTCGTATTGTAGGTTGGGTGGAAGAGGTTTAAGCTCGAGTTGTGGAGGAGAGGTTGCCTTTTCCTTTTTCTTCTCTTCGCTACTAACCGTATTGGGGAATACGGGTTGTAGGACTTTGGACGCGGGAATTTCTTCTCCTTTTTCTGTGACAGTAGTGCAACTTGCGCAAGTTTCATTATAAACCTCGTCAGGTTCAATGGTGATATCTTGTTCAGGTTGCGCTTCGTCATCTTCCCTTCCAAGAAGGCTATCCAGGTCCTCTAAACCCATGAATTCTTCAAATTCATCGAATGGGTATTCTTCCTCTTCAAATTCGTCAGTGATGCCCAAATTGAAGACACGATCAATGTCAGAAGGGTATTTTAGAGCTCTGTTTATGTCGTAAGTAACCTTGTCCTTTCCGACATTCAGCGAAATTTTCCCATTCTTGACATCAATCATTGCTCCACATGTGGCGAGGAATGGTCTTCCAAGGATGATTGGAATATGTTCATCTTCTTCCATGTCAACTACAACAAAATCTCCAGGTATCCAAATGTCTCCAACTTTGATCGGTACATCTAACAATACTCCTTCAGGATATCGAATTGACCAATCAGCCAGTTGTAATGCCATTCGAGTTGGTGATAGATCTCCACAATTCAATTTATAAAATACCGCCTTTGGCATCAAACTTACACTTGCCCCCAGATCACATAAAGCTTTCTTAAAATCTGTTGTGCTGATTGTGCATGGTATCGAAAAGCTCCCCGGATCTTTCAACTTTGTCGGTAATTTGCTTTGCACGAGCGCACTACATTCCAGATTGAGCGGAATTATTGAGAGTTCCTGGAGTCTACTGCGGTTTGAAAGAATCTCCTTTAGAAATTTAGCATACGAGGGTATGCTTGCAATTGCTTCAGTGAAGGGGATTGTGACTTGTAATTGCTTGAGAGTCTCCATGAATCTCGCAAATTGCGGCTCTATCTTGTGCTTGGCAGGCCTTGGAGGGAATTGCAGAGGTGGCTTGTAGGGTGGTGGTGCAATATATTCAGGTTCGGTTTGTCGTTCGTCTCCACCTACGGTGTCATTCTGCTCCTCAATAGGGTCTGCCTGCGTTTCGAATACGGGTGGCTCCAGTGGTTGCGGCTCGTATTCTTCGGGATGTGATGGCCCTGCATGCATCTCATCAGAAGTTTGATCGGGCATGGGAGGTCCCTTGTAAGCTGATCCTTAATGTTATGCATTTGCAAGTCTCTCTCGGGTTTTCTTCCGGTTGACCCGGAAATTTGCCTTTTCCACGTGTAATACTTGAGAGTTCTTTTGCCATCTTAGAGACATTGTCTTCTAAGTCTTTGTTGCGGTTTGTTAAGGATTCGATCTTTTGTGCTATTTCGGCGTTAGCCTTGTCTTGCTTCTCTAGGAATCTCTCCATTAAAGATGTGATGTCAGGTTGCTGTGGTTGATTGTATTGCCTTGGTTGATAATTCTGTTGAGGATTGTTGTATCTCTGTTGATAATTGGGTTGTGGTTGGTAGTTCTGTTGGGATGCAGCAGGCCTTTGGTTGTTTGCATATGAGAGATTTGGATGGTTTCTGTTGTTCGGATGGTATGTATTGTAGGCGGGCTGAGGTCGAAAGCTGTTATCGATTGCGTTTGCTTGCTCTACTTCTTCCTCAGTTTCCGTCACATTCATACATTCGGTCATCTCATGCGCTCCTCCACAATAGCCACATGCTGTTGCGGCATTGACTGCTGCTACCGTTCGCTGCTTGGTCTGCTTGTTGAGTGCCATTTGCAAAGCATCAATCTTTGCGCTCAGCATGGATATATCATCTACTCGGTGCATGCCAGGTGTTGGAGTTGGCTTCTTTCGCTCAGGGATCCAGTAGTGTTGGTTGATTGCAATCTCTTCAATTAGGTTGTAAGCCTCGTCAGGTTCCTTGTTCATGATTGCTCCTCCTGCGGAAGCATCAATAGACAACCTATCAGTAGGGTTTAGACCATTATAAAAAGTTTGGACAATCAGCCATCTTTCTAGACCATGATGTGGACAACACCTTAGCATATCCTTATATCTATCCCATGCCTCACACAATGTTTCACCATCCCTTTGTTCAAAATTAGTAATTGCATTTCTAAACCTCGAAGTTTTGGATGGTGAAAAATATTTTGCAATAAACACATTAAACAATTGGTCCCAAGTTTGAATGGAATTGGCCGGTAAGTAAAACAACCATGCTCTTGCTTTATCTTTTAATGAGAATTGAAATAGCCTTAGCCTGATTGCTTCATCGGTAACTCCGTTGATCTTTATCGTCTCGCATATCCCTAGGAAAATTGACAAATGAAGATGTGGATCTTCATGTGAAAATCCTCCAAATTGCTGTTGCGAAACCATTTTTATGAGAGCAGGTTTGATCTCAAAATTACGGTTCGTAACAGTTGGCGGGTTTATACTAGAATTAGGATCATTCGCGCGCGGTACACAATAGTCTCGTAGAAGTTTAGGTCTTGCTGCATCGTGAACTTCATTATCACCATTGTTCTGTCTTCCATTGTTGATCGGTGGAATATCCATGTTGATCGAATCTGAGTCTTCTTCGCCTTCAGAATTACTCGATGAAGAACTATGATTGGTTCTTATCGGTGATGTGGAAGCGAATTGTCCTCTCCTACTAGCAATCATCTCGGATCTTCGTACGGATGATTCGGCCAGCGTGCGGTTTTCTAAAAAGAAAAGAAAATCTGAAAATTAAACTAAAAACTGAACATAAAAAGAAAATAAAAATAAAAACGAAATTGAAAATAAAAGAAAAATGAAAATACAGAAAATAAAAAGAAATCTAGGCGTTTCTAGTTAATTGGATTCAATGGTCAAACCAAGTACGTCTTGCGAGGCCTTGCAAAATGAACCGTTATTCCCTGGCAACGGCGCCAAAAAGCTTGATCACTCAAAAGAGAGCAATGTTTCTTTTAATATTTATAAACTCGTAAATGCTATCGGTTCGGACTGCAAGCGCACAATCCTATCGAGTAGTATATTCGAGGTCGATCCACAGGGAATATTGGTTCAATGGTTTGAGCGATCGAATCACAATCTTTCGAAAGGCTAGATGAAATCTGAAAATTGAGAGATGTTGTTGTGATCAATGTAAATTAAGAAGCAATTAAAAGTAATTAAAATAAAGATAGAGATGAGGATTCCTAGGGTTTCGGCACACCATTGCCACTCAATCCGCCTTGATAATATATTCCTGTTGCGTCTGATTTCCTGTTGTTGTTTAATGAAAGACACCACTGTTCGCACAAAAGTGTATCACAAAGTTTCACTACAGCAAGCTGTAGCTTTTAACCTTATTCAACTTTCGACTAGATTGCAAGTGCACAATCCCGTCGTAAAGTATAATCAGGTATCGATCCACAGGACGGTTCTTTAATCAAATATGGAATTCTATTTAAATCAATTAGGTACTAGAAGTTGGAAAAAAGGTTGGTTTGGTTGTTTAAATCCTAAATTCAATCAATAACAGAAGTAATTAAATTAACAGAAAGTAAATTTTGGTTTTATCAAATGGAGAAAAACGTTTCCAGGGTTTTCGATTCATTATCAACCTTGCATCTCGGTACTCATGCGATCCGCGTGCTTTCACACGCGACCCGCATGGAACACGCAACCCGCGTACTCTCATACGCGGCCCGCGTGGACCTCGAGCAAATGCAGCAGTTGTCTGTTTTTGCGTTGTTCTTTAGTGTAAGGATTCATTGACCGAACCTAATGTTCCTAAACCTCAACTCTCGTTTGTTGGCTTAATAAACTCGGTATCGAAAATGCAATTTCACCTTCTTAGGGTTTTAATCTAAGTTAATTGTCCGGTTTACTAAAGGTAACCAATATCTCTCGATAAATGGTAAAGTTCACCTCTCAGTTACTTTTTGGTCTCGCCTTACGGCTCGTAAACCTACCTCAGATACTAAGTCTGGTTGAAAGAAATATCAAGGCCAAAGTACAAGAAAGATGTTATAGGCATCTAACAGTAAACAAACATGAATCATTCAATCAACTTCAACAAAGCAATTAAGATAATACTCAAACAATTAAACACTATTGTTCAACACAAATTCAAACAACATGCATACAAAACAAAGTATCAAACTACATCGTAACCCTAGAAACAAAGAAAACTACTCACTCATAATCAAAGAACGAAGAAAACAAATAAAGATAAAAGAGTTCATAGAAAAACTAGAAGAACGATGAAGATTCGTCGCAAAACTCTCGTCTTGCTCCTCTCAACTTCGCCTCCAAGCTAGCCGTCGAACCTTAGCCCTCGAACCTGCCTCTTGCTCTCTGGAATGCACAATAATGAATGAGATCCCCTTCTGTGGCAAGGAATCCCGTAATATAGCCCATTTGGCCGACCTTCCATCCTTGAGCCTCTGTTTCCTTTTCTGTTTTCTTTCCGAAATAGATTCACGCGACCCGCGTGTCTGTGCTCCTTGCGTGAAGAATGGAGATCGCGTCTGTGGTCGCGTCAGGGGTTCATGCGACCCGCATCAGAAGTGGCGCGGCCCGCGTGTAATGTACCAGAACTTCATAATTTCCCTGATTTCGCTCGTTTTCTGCAAAGTAAGAATGAAAACATAGCAGTACCACATTTATAGATATTTCATGTATATTTAATGCAAAATACACGATTTGGTGGTTTGAAACACAGATTTTGGTACAGAAATTGGTCGGATTTATAGATATGATAATGAGGCATCAACCACATAGGTCATTGCGATTTATGTTACGCAAGAATGACAGATCTTTCACCGAGATTCTACATAGGACACTGCGATTTTCCTTACGCAAATGTCTGATCTCTCAAATACCCCAAATTACTACATAGATCACTGCGAATTTCTTTACGCATGTGATGGGATTTGGTAGGCATTTTGTTGGTCTGGTTTATGGTTTCCCCGCTAAGATTTTCTTCACATAAATCTAATAAATCTCAACGAGGCTAATTCATACAAATAGTTTCTCTTACCATTAAAGTACTGTCACTACCCTAACGGACTCAAACTAGATCATTGAAGTTAGATGAAGAGATAGTAAATCACAAAAGCATTTTGTTTCAACAACAAGAAATCATAATCAACAGAAATATATATATCAAAACATCAAGAGTAACAAGGTTTACTGCCTAGCCCTAAGAAAAGGAACTTAGCCGCGGAACGGCATTGTTACAAGCACTCCTCTCTTCTCTCTTTAATCAAATCTAACCCTAATTACAAAGATAACTATTCCTTCTGCCCAGGGGCCTTATATAGGAGTGGAGGGACGTGTAGAGGTTGAGCAGGGGCTAAGAAACTGATCTGGAAACAGCTGTCGGCAGTTATTCCCCAAGAGATGCCTTCGGATACGGGCCGTATCAGGTGATACGGTCCGTATTAGGTCCTTGACGGTTAGAGTTTAATGCTTCCAGCGCTATCTCCTGGTCTGTGCTAGGACTGGTCCGTATTAGGTAATACGGACCGTAACAGAGACTTAGTCGATGAGCGTCGCTGATCCGATTGACCCGATTCTAGCTCCATTTGATGTAAAATAGTTCCAAAACCTATTTTCTGCAATAAAATATAAAGAAGGGTGACAGTAGCCTTTTTCTCTAATAAAGTAAACATAAGTGTGAGAAAATATGCAAAACCTAAGCCAAAACCCTATGTAAATCATCATTATTTTGACTCTAATCAAATTTGGAAACAGCGAACGAGTATGGCAATGATGAATTGCGAATGGATGAATTTGAAGACATCGAAGAAATGATGCATGAAGCAGAGATGGAGAGATTATTCATTGTACAAGATGACGGTCAGATCCATCCAACCTCCGTGACAACACAAACCGATGATCTGAATAAGAGCCCTAATATCGCAAACAACAGGAATTATTCTCTCTTAGCCCTTGCATTAATCAAAAACCTACGCGAAGAACTCGATGCAATTTCTCAAAGACTGGACGAGGTCGAAATAGTGCTCGGTGTGAGCCTGGCGTTCGACCCCGGACCTCAAACACCAACTGACTTCTTCGAGAAGGGCAGTGATGATAAAACCACAGAAGACGCCGAAGGTGAACCACCCGACAAGCAACCCACTTGCATTGACGGGAGAATATCTGGAAGAAACTGATACGACACAAAGTCAAGCTAACGACTTTAAACAAGCGCTTCTTGGGAGGCAACCCAAGGCCACATTTATATTTCCGTATAACTATTTATTTTCAGTTTAATTAGGACTTAAACAAAGAAACAACTCATACCCACCTTTTTCTATGATCAGGTAGGCATACTGGAGGAAAGGCTTGATTAAAAGACATCTCGGAAGATGGAAAATACTCTCTGGTACGACCTGTATTGGCTGATACGGACCTTACCAATGGATACGGGGGCAATAGAGTAAGAAGACAGGAAATAAGTGGTGAATACGGCCCGTATTGGCTGATACGGCCGTATTCAAAGGAGTTAAAACTTGGCGGTTATTGGGTTTGAGCATAGCGGATTGAATACGGACCGTACTGGCTGATACGGTCCGTAATAAGAGTTAATCTGGGAGATGCGAACCCATTAAGAAGAGACGTTTGAAATCCCGCGCGAATCACGTCTCATAACCGTTAACCCCTATTTCGTTTTAATCCCTAAACTTCTTCCTCTTTTCTTCCCTCTACTCTCTTTCCCTCCATCTCTTCTCCTTCTCCTCTTCCCCTTTTGCCCGAAATCAAGTTCCCCTTCCTTGCTGCCGATCGCCATCGCCGCTGCACCTACACCTCCACTCATTGAAGTCGCCGCCTCATTCCCTCTTCGAGCCCCTGCCATAATACGGACCGTACCGGGTCCGTATCCGACGACCACTCGATCCAACTTCTCCAAATTTGGTTTTTCTAAACCCTATTTCAATTTCAAAATTTAAAAATTCATTTTTGCATTTGTTTTGACTTAATCTCTGTTGCATTTATTTAAGTAATTAGGTTTTATTTCGTAAAATCACAAAAATCACAAAAAAATTAGGTATCTGTCTAAATCCCATTTTTTACCAGTACAATACGGTCCGTATTGACCCAATACGGTGCGTAATCGTTTACCAGAAAGTCCAGTTCAGTACTTAACAGTTTTTCCAACCCCAGTAATACGGTCCGTATTAGCTTGATACGGTCCGTAACCAGTCCGGTACTTGGTCAAATTCACCAACCAACCAGTCCGTAACCATACCGTATTGACCAATACGGTCCGTAACAGAGATATAAATTTTGAGCAAATGGCCCCAAAAATGAAAAATATTTTAGGGGCAGTTACAAGGAGTGCCAAGAAAGCCCTCGGAAGTGCCGGCCCGAGCAATTCACCGCAGAGCTCCTCTAGCCGATCCTCCCGGTCCTCCAGCTCACAACCACAATACTCCAACCATTCATCCTCTCATTCCGACACTCAGCAATCAATCAGAGACACACCAGTCTCAGATGCAGACTATGAGCCAGAGGAGTTCAACCCTCGGGATTTTGGTCTCGAGGAAGAAGACTCTGATGAATCAATGGAGGAAGTCCGGCCAACCGAGTACCAACCCGTCTTCTCGCACACACAATTCAAACAAGCTTACGAGAAGATGACAACAAGGGAGGTCATTTACCACAAGTCGATCAACACAGAGACACTCGAGCGACTAGGCCTCCTCGCGCAAACCGAGCAGCTCACCAACCGCATCCACCTCTGGCAATTCCTCCAACTGATCAAAGGAGTCAAAATTTACGAGGTACTCACGAAGGAGTTCCTTGCGACTTTCAGATACAATGAAGACTCCATCACTTTCCAGATGATTGGCGAGCAGTACACAGTCACCATGAATGATTCCTGCGCCATCTTCAACCTCACCGACAATGGCACTTCTGATTCCCCTGATTGCCGAGAGTTCTGGTACAGCATCACTGAAGACAGCCAAAACTCAACTCGACCGGCGAGCAGAATCATCCATCCCCAGGTCCGCCTCTTGCCAGTAATCCTTGCCAATTCCATTTTCGCGAGAGGCGAAAGTTCATCAAAGGTGACACTACCCGAACTCTATCTTCTCAAATGCATGATCGACCCAACACCGGTGCGACCTTACCTTGGCCATCTCCTTTGCAATCAAATCTGCGAGGTCGCCCGTGCCAAGAAAAGTAATAGGAAGATTTCCATTGGATTCGTGGCCACGACCTTGGCCAACCAACTCGCTCTGCAGATCGATCATCTCAAAGAGGCAAGCGGGCTCACACAAATCGACATGTCATGCCTCCAAGCCATGAAATTCGTCACCAACCACTATCCAGGCCCCTACTTCTACAATTCGCCGAAGGGAATTCTCCAATTCCCATTCCGACATCTCAATCTCCGCAGTAGAGCCTCCTGGAAGATGGCACAACCCGCGAGCCCGACATATGAGCCTCCTCAAGATTACATTGATGTAATCGAGAGCCAAGCTGCAATGCAAAATCAGGTTAACATTGATCGGCAGCAAAGAGAAGAGGAGGAGCCCCCTTTTAATGCATATAGGGAGGCAGGTGCATCGGCAGCTGGAGCCGAATCTTCAGGGGCGGCACCATCTGATGCCCC
>JAJGRW010001017.1:181311-203823 GCA_025461045.1 Carex parvula | reverse complement strand
CCCCCCCCCCCCCCCCCCCCCCCCCCCCCCCCCCCCCCCCCCCCCCCCCCCCCCCCCACCCCCCCCCCCCCTCCCCCACACAACACCAGCACACACACAAGAAAAAAAGAAACCTTGTGTTTTCCATGCTTGGCACCTCCCCCATATACTTCCCAAGCAATAGTTTTAATGTGATTGACCCCAAAATTTTAAAATTCAGCATCTACCCCAAAATTATTTATTATAATTAAAGTGAAAATAAATAAAACATACCATAATGCATCTAACCGAGAAGCAAGTAAAGCATATCCCAGTTACCCATCCAACCTGAATCCAATTAAATAAAAAAACATAGCTTATTATTTGATTCAATTTTCATGTAAGCTTATTTTGGAAAAAATAATTTATTAAATGATGTAAAAACAATGTGAACCGACCTCATGAAGTTTCTTGCGACGGCCTTTGATTCAATTGGGAACCGTTTTAAGCAAAGTGAACAACCTATCACAAAAAAAATTTAATGTGTCATGAAAATATACACAAATATTTCCTGAGATACAAAGAACATAAATAATATTAAAAACTCATTTTACCTTCCTCCATAGAAGACAAAGCAAGAACAGCCAATAAAGAAACCGCTGCACGAGAAAAGCAATTAAGATCAGAGGAATATAATTGGCGCAAGAACCATGTGTAAGAGATTTACAAAATAATTTTTTAGTTCCATAAAGACATATAAGCTAGTGTGAGGCTATAGTACTATGCATAGCGCATATTGGTCCATACTATGGATCAATATCTCCATTTCCAAAGTCCAAACAGTCGATCTAAACCATTCAATATGATCTCCATATGACTTTGCGATCAAATTTTATATATTTTTTTAATTCTATTACTATTTTTTTAGATAGGTAGAAAACCACTTGATCTAAAGATTCTAGACCATTCAAAAATAGTAATTTTCTACCTATATAAAGAAATAGTAAAATATTCAGTCTCCAAGTATATTTTCATATGGAGATCATGTTGAACGGTTCAAATTGACTATTTGGACTTTGAAAACGGAAATATTGATCTATAGTACCATAGCCTCACTCTATAAGATATTTGATTTATGCAAGTATTTCCATTGTAGAAAACTTCAAATGCTTTGTAAATCTCTTTACAACTAAATAAGTAGCTGAGATATAAATTATAGCGAGGTAAAAATAGAAAAAAAAAATTGTGCCTTATAGTATACAAGATTAAAAGTGGAAAATGCCCAAAAGTTCGATACACATATGTGATATACAAAATTACCATACAAAATATGTGATATATAAAATTACCAGCAATGAAGATTTTCCCAACAAGCTCAATTATATAACTGTCATCTATCCAGAGGTACATCCAAATACCCACCTGAATAAAATACAAATACCATCTGAACCTTAAAAAAACAATAATATACAGCCAATCAGTAAATTTAAATAGAAGAAAACAAACCTGAATAGCATAAATGGCAGCATTGACAGATAGGTATGCTGTCCTTAGCCTGTCAGTGTGAACACTACCCAACTGCAATTTAGAAACAAATCCATAATTAGTTATTTCTCAATACATAAATCTAAGTAATTTATCAATAACAAAACAGTCGGGATACAAAAGGTTAGTTGAGACTTACTGCACTAGCCTGATAATAAATCTCAGCCCAGAATAGAACAAGGAGTGTATATGTTGAGAAAAACAAGAGCCCCGGAAGGTCTAGAAGGATTAAAGTGAACACCTGGTACAACAATATATAGATTAATATTTCACATAAACTTATCAAATACGGATGAGAGAGAGAGCGAGAGAGAGACAGAGATGCTTACTTTTGTCTTGAAAGAAAACACTTCAGCATGAAATCCAAATATGGTAGCACGAACTACAACAAAATTTTCCATAGAAAAACTAGTATTCATTAGTAAAGCTTCTAGAATATATGCCTATGTAAGAAACATTTCTGATTTAATTTACTCAACTGACAAAACATAGGCTGTAACTTACTATATTTAGATGGTGTATATAGTCTACAATCTAGAAACACAATTTCAGTATTTTTGCTTTTATGTTCTATTTTGAATTCTCTATTTGAAAAACCTCTTTTTGCTGGTTTCTATTGAAATTATGTTCAATGGTCTACAAAGACAAGAAATGTTTAGACATGACCTGCGGATTCAATCTGAAATAAAGCTCAAAAGACAAGAAGGAAATATAAAGTAGGCTCTTTAAAGGTCTTTTTACCGGCATTTACAATGAAGTTCATGAGATGAAACACTTTCTGTGTAGTCCAACCAAATTCTGGCACTCTCCTTTGAATTCTGATCAATTGAATCTGCACATCAAATAGCCAAAGTACCTTCACTTGTAAGCCAAATTCCAATTTGCAAAATAGACCCAACATATTTCACATTTGCAAATATCACCCAGTATTGTCTGTCTGGGTTGGTTTTAAATTTCAAATAATAGCCAAACCATAAGAAAGAAAGGGGTTAAATAACAAAGAAAATAACCAATTTAGAAATCAACAGCTATATAATAAATATTTCCAACAAAATAGTAGTTAACAGAATCAATTAGAAACATTTGTGCTAATTCTACATATCAAAAGATATGAGGTGTATTTTGCAAAAGCCCAAACCTCCACTAAGGTACCTCACCCGCAATTGCTCTAGGTGTAATTTTTAAAACCCTAAGGAATAGCTGGATTAGTTGGGTTAGCGACTATTCCACATTTGGGTGAAAAAATAGCTATTCTCAACACTTGGGTTAGCTCGGGCTAGCCGCTATTCCGCTAACCCATTGAAATGTTGGGTTAGCAGCTATTCCGAATTCGGGGTTAGCACGCTATTCTCACTAACCTCACTCAATCCAAACGTATCCACAATAAATAGTGAACAAATTAGTAGTTCTAGCTTTCACAATACAAAATTAAGAACTGAGAAACTGTACTTGAAGGCTGACAAGTGAAATATCCAAATCTCAGGGACTAAAATGTAAGAAGGAAATAAAATAGAGGGTTGGATCCGACAAAGTACAAACCAAAGCCATGGCAGAGACGAGAGCATAGGAAGCAGAGAGCAAATAGAAGACTGTGTCCTGCCACTGCGGCGACTCATTTATCTCTTTCCACCAATCAGAAAACGCCCCACCAAAGACCACACCAGCTCGCCGCGTCAGAACCAATACCTCCGCTGAGCTTCCCTCGTCCATCGCTGATTCGATCCCTCGACCCTCTTTCTCTTCTCTCTACAAAGAGAGGAGTTTAGAAAAATCACAGCTGAGAAAAAATGGAAAAAGAAAGAAGGAAAAAGAAATTTCCATTTTAGGAGCTGAGAAGACTGTTCTAGAGAAGAATCTGATGCGTGAATCCAGATCACCAGTTTTGCTCACTGACTTGTGGGACCGTGCTGGGACCCAAAGGAAAGTGTTATATCATCCGATTTGACCATTTTTTCTGGATTCGAATTATCTGTATTAACGCAGATTTTACATTTAGCATCTGGACCGTTCAATCTGGATGTGAGACAGATAGGACGGTCTGAATTCATTCTATGTTAACTCAAAATCTGTGTTAATGCAGAGGAAACGAATTCATGTTCTCGTTATTAACTACAAAAACCTCCTAAAATTAAAAGAATACAGTTTGGGGTAAAGATTGTAACAGAGAAGTTTTAGCTTCATGCAGAGCAAAAACAGTATGCAGCGCGTTTTGATTCTATAGTTAATGTGCTGCATGAAGCCAAACCAACTCTGTTAAAATATTTACCTTACAGTTTTAGGTGCCGACTTCAGACGTCATTATCTTGTAAACGATAAACGCATTGCTTTCTTACACCGAAATAGTGGGCCCCACGGATCACTTCAGTGTGTGTTATGCGTCTTTCGGATGTATCATCAATCAGTGAACCGAATCGAACACAACTATTGCTACATTTTCTCTCGGAGCACCAAATACCAGGCCCATATTGTATGGAATGTACATTTTGCCCGGCCTGATTCGGCCCGACATTTTTTTCTTGTACGGGAAAATAATATTACAATCGTGCCTCACATTTTTTTTGTTTTTGTTTTCAACGTTCAAACATGTAGGGCTGCAAACGAACCGAACCGAATTGAATTTACTTTCAGTTTGAGTTTGATTGGATTTACTTTCGAACTAAATTTGGTTTGAATTAATTTCGAACAAACTTAATTTCGAATCGAATTTTTTACGAACTCAATTTTGAACTTTTACGAACTTTGTTACGACTTACGAGTTATGACTTATGGCTGGGCCATAGTTCGAAATTACAGCACTTCAATAAAAACTCAGGCATTCTGAATTCTAATTACACAGTACACCAAAGTTTATATCAAAGTTCATTACAAATACCAAAATTTATATCAAACACCAAAGTTTAGTACAATCAATCAAAGTTCAGTACAATCACAGTATCTAAAGTTTTCCAAATAGCCAACAGGAGCAACATCACCAAAGTTTTCAAATATCCAAAGTATTCAAAGTACAATTTAAATATCAATAGAAGTACAGAACAATCACCAAAGTCTTAGAATTATTACAAACCCAAATATTATCCTAAATAAAACATTAAAGTTCATTATCAACGGAAATCAACGGTTCACGTTTGAGTTAATTTCGAACTAAGTTTGGTTTGCGAACCTATTTCGAACGAACTAGGTCCAATTTGAGTTTGGTTTGAATTAATTTCGAACGAACTCAATTTCGAATCAAATTTTTTACGAACTTTTTCGAATCAAACTCGAATCGAATTACGAACTACGAATTTTTTGTGCAGCCCTACAAACAGCCCATTCGAAACTGCTCAACATGATTTCCAAATTTAAATTTGCTTGGAGACAAAATTTCATATTTTTTTGAATTTTTTTTACTATTTTTAAACCATCCAAAAAATAGTAAACAATTTCCAAAAATAATATTTTTTTTTTACTATTTTTAAACCATCCAAAAACAATATTTTTTTTACCTATCAAAAAAATAGTAAACAATTTTCAAAAAAATATAAAATTTTGTCTACAAACACATTTTAATGTGGAAGTCAGGTTGATTGGTTCAGATAAACTGTTTGAATTTTGAAAACTGAAATAAATAAATAAATAATATAAGCAGGATGAGACACAAAAGACATGAGCTAATTGAACCCTTCTCGGTATAACTAAGAAAAAATTATCAATAACAATAAATGACATCCTAGTAGCATAGTGACAAATGAATAGTTCGGGTTCGGTTTGGCGGGATCAAAAGTTCGTGATACGGAAATAATTCAGGTATAATTCAGGAATGATTCGGTACCACAAGGAAGCCAAAAAAAAAAAAACCAGAAAAACCCCAAAAAAAGTTTTGAAAAAAGAATTCGCATTTTTGTCTCGTTTTATTCGCGAATAATTGACGAATTAAACGCGAGTTGTGTTACTTATGCCTAGTAGTGTTGGATGTAGCATCTTACCATCAACTACCAATTACACGTGATGTGTTCAACTAGGATGCTAGTTTTTAAGTTACAACTTCTTATCGTGGAAATTAACAACTCAATAAGTGCGAAAAAAATATATGACATGCGACTCATAGATCAAATATTAAGTATATGTCAAATTTATTGGCTAGCTATGTTAGGGCATGGACCCTAACCCTAATATTTTTTATCTATTGGTTATAAATCGAATATTAAGTATTTTACCATAAAAATTATTAGCTAGGCAAGGGCATCAATCATAATCTGTGAGGGTAAAAGTATTTTTTACCGACGGTATTTTTGTAGATACTCCTGTCGGTAATACTAATACGTTCGAAAATAACAATTTTGACTCTCGCAAACAGTGACATATTTTTATAATGAGATTTGAACTTTTGCATGACCGACGTGTACGATACTTATTCGAGGATAACGCAGAGCCCAATATTATTTGTATTTTGAGATTTGTGCATAATGTAATTGAACGGTTGAGAGTTCTCCTAAAAAAACACTGAAGTTTGAGACAAACCCCCACTCCACAACATTCCAAACCGGTCACAAAATGCCACACCGTCTTTGCTCTTTATTTATTTCTTTCTCTTTTGTTTTTTTTTCCGTTGCAAAGTAAACCGCCATTCCTGTCAGCAGGTTGAATGGCCGTGATCAAGATTAAGTGGCCCACGTGGCCACATTAGATGGTCAGGTGGCCATCCCATGATATGTGGGGCCCTTACCTTTACTTCGCTCCATTGCAACCGCTGAAAAACGGCCGAACACATACACACCATCAGGCATGATGCATCTAGGATTGGCAACTGAGGTGGCTCAGTCCGAGCTAGCTAGGTTTTAGTTCAGCTTGTTAATTATGGACCAGGCTACAGCCGAGTGAGCTGGACTTAGAGCATTCGAGCAAAAACCTCAGCTTGAAATCGTGACAAGACAGCCCAAGCTAGCTCGCGAGCTGACGAGCTGGCTTGCTGGGTCTGACTGGATCTTGTTTTAAGATGAAAATAAATTTTATAATTTTTTTAGATCGAGTTGAACCAACCGAGCTGGACCAAGTTAGACATTATAAAATGCACACAAATTCATACAAATTCACAAATTGATGTCTAGCGGAGCTAGCTCGCGAGCAAGTTAGGTCCCAGCTTGAACTCGTTAACAGCTCGATTCAGTAACGAACGAGCTGTTAGCGAGTGAGTCAGATGCGAGTTACGATCGAGCCACGAGCTACGAACTTTTTTGCCCATGACCTTGTTTGAGAATACTGGGTGGATATTTCGGATGTTTTCTGTTTGATGCCGCGCACGCTGTTTTTAGGATTATCACGTGGCTTGTGTTTACGTGGCGAATCTGTTGACACGTTAGCGTTTACCACTTAACCTTAGTATTCAAATTTTACGGAAATGGCCTCAATAATTGCTTCAATTCTCAGCAAAGTACTATTTTTTTAAATAACGATTTTATATTAAAAAATAATAAAATATTTTAAATAAGAGTAGAGTTAAAATATCCTACATATCATCTTTTTGACTCGATTATTCCAATTCTTATTTCTGTCTTTAAAGTTAAAACATCTGTTTCGAAACGCTCAACATTATCTATATTAAAATGTGCTTGGAGATCGAATTTTATAATTTTTTGGGTATTTTAATTTCAATTTGGATAGGTACAAAATTATTATTTTTGAATGGTTCAAAATCTCTGCAAAAAAAATAGTGATTTTATACCTTCTATAAAGATAGTAAAATATTTCTAAAAAAAAAAAATCTGATCTTCAAGTACATTTTAATATAGAGATACTGTTGAGCGGTTTAGATCAATTATTTGAACTATAAAAAATGAAATAAAAATGTGATGCATGATTGGGACACAGAAACAATTGGACATTTTAACCGTATTCATTCTAAATAAACAACAAATTAATTTTAGCTCAAAAGTATTTTTTTTTTTAGAAGCATGATAGAAGCAGATTATATATTTTTATGGCTAGAGATTGAGATCTGTATAAAACTCAAAGAACCGAATTAATAATTGAAATTCTTTCCCTTTCCCACAAAATATATTTCTAAAAATAAAAATTATGCCTAAACATGTATGCATGGCAACAGAGTAATTATAACATCTTCTGGGGCTTATAACTAATAGTTGGTCTCTATATAAAGGCCCCAACGTGTACTCTGCATTATAGTATTTTCCATTTATAGTTCATAACACACCATCTTACCTATCTAGATATATTCTATACAAATCAAGAGAAGATAAAGAAAAGAAAGGAAAAGCCCAAAAAGTAAGAAAAAAGAAAGATGAGAATGAAGAGTTGGAAGAGATGGAGATTTTTTTTTTTTTTTTTTTTATGAAGAGTAGGAAAAGATGGAGATTTTTTGTTTTTGTTTCTTTTATGAAGAGTAGGAAGAGCATGCCTCACCATATAACTAAGCTATATTATATATATACAAATATAAACACACACATTCATACATATGCATACACAAATTAGACATATACACTGATAGAGGTATATGTCACTATCTGCAATGGTAATGTTTTTGCTGACTGTATCTTTGCAGATACTCGTATTAATAGCAATTTATATCGGTGTACCATCGAAAATAATTACTTTTTACCCTCGCAGATAGTAGTCGATCTATTATGTAGCATAAGCTTCATATTTGAAAGAAGTATGTATATACGTAGACATGCGTATGAATGTACATGAGCTAGCTAGTAGCTCGTGTGTTTTGGTTGATATATGCATGTTTTTGGTGAAGGATCGATGATATACGCACACAGCTTGAAGGGCACCGTTGATGACGCACATAGTATCGAGGCACCGTGATCTTGTTGACACGTTTGATCGATGTTTTTTTTTTCTTTTTTTGTTCTTTAATTAGTTTTAAGTTTCTGTTCTTCTTTCTATCAAATATATATATACTTGCTTGTTTTAGTATTTTTTTGCTTGTATCTAACTTGTTTTAAGTGCATGGATCATGACTCTGGTGGTTTGGTACCGGGTGATGACAGGTACCAGTTTAAGGTTGATGGTACAAGTAGTTTGCATTGTATGGTTGCTATATATGCTTTGTATGGAGCTCTAATATTTCTAGGCTTAATGGCAGTAGTAGGGTTTTGCAGTTACTTTCTAAATTGTCTCGGATTATAATTAATAGCTAGTATATGAACCGGGCCCAAAAGCCCATAAATTAGATTTGGATTGGGCCCGAAAGCCCAAAAGCCCATAAATTTTTAGGTTGATACCTGAACTTCATTCCTGACCTGACCTTCATCTCTTGCAATACTATTTGTCAGGCATTCTCTACACAAGAGTAATTTTGAGCGGTTCATTATATTATATTTCAAAATTCAAATGGGACACATGGAATGTGTGTTTTTCAAACCAGAGCCTATGATTAATGGCTTGTTGCTAATTAATTTTGTTCCTTTTCTGGCATTTTGGGGAAATGTCAGTAATTTTTTGCTTAGGTGTGTTTGAATATTGGAATTTGATTTATGGACTATGATTAATGGCTCTCTTGATGGTTGTATGTTTGTAACTCTTTTGATGGTTGGTATTTAGTGATGACTTACAACAGTCTTATAGATGTGTTGTGTAAAAAAGGTAACATGATATTCTAGCAGTTACGTACAATATTATCAAATTGAGATTTGGATTACTATGCATATATGTACTCCAATGCATATTTTGGAGTGTACGTATATAATTAAATACAACCTTTTATAGTCAAAAATTTATTTGATTTTCTCTTATATCTGAGATGACATAAAATATATTATTACATAACATTTGAACTTCTAATAGTAACCCCTTAAATGGAGTGAATATATTTATTTATGTCAACAATAACAATTAAAATAAATTTGTCATACACAATTTATTTTCTACTCACAAGATTGTAGTATTAGAGTAGTAAATCAAAAATAATGAAAAGCATCTAGAAAATTGATTAAAACACTGATTGATTAAATACTAATGAAAGGAGGGCCATTCGATGACATTACGAGATTTCTTTATTATTCGTGTAAATTTCAGATCGAATGGTCCGAATCCAAACTTAAAATTTGAGTTACCTTAGGGATCCACATTCAATTAATAAATGGACCTTCACTCAAAATGTTGGGGTGAAAAAAAAAAAGATACATTACTACTTACTACACTAATGAGCATAGCTATATTTCAAAAAATATATTTTTGCACATAATATTTCTTTGTAACATGTCAGAGTTGTTTCTTCATGACAATTTTAAATCACAACACAAATCCAGCTTAAACCGGGATTAAGAGTTACATTAAAATTTTTGGACATGCCAAGAAATATTTGTTCAATTTATATGTTTAGTTTTGTTTGTTTAAGTTGTATTATTGTTGGTCACTAAAAAGTTGAAATGACTCTTCTAAATAACTAAATTAATTCCTTGAAATTTGATGAAGTAAGCACCTGAGATAATTAATTTCTTGTAAACAAAAAAGAGTGGTTATTGTTTTCATGAAATAAAATCCACAATAAAGTATACATTTCAAATCGTTAATTTTGATGAAAAGAACAAGCAAAAATTTCAATGAACAAGAGTAAAAGAGGCTTGAGATATTATGGGCCGAAATTTTTTTTATTACTGTCCAAAAATAATTCAAAATTTACAAATCTGCACAGGTTTTACAAATATTTTAGAAACTGTCCAAATTGGCGAATATTTTCCGGATCCAGGACCTAAATCCGGAAAATAATTTTCCGAATCTAGAGGGTCTCTTTCCGATAAATTATTTTCCGGATTTGGAGTTCCGGAAAATAATTCTCCGTATTTGATTTTTTTAAATTAAATAGAAAATGTTTTGATTTATTTATTTTTTGTATTAAAATATTAGAAATAATTTTATATTTCTTTGAAAATAAATGGAATACTATATAATTGAATTTATTAGAAAGACTACGAGAAATAATCTAGATCAACATTTTTCAAGCTGTATTTTTTGCAGCTATAAGAAAAATTAAAATATATGTGTTATCTGAGTTATTGATTCTAGTTTAAAAGTCACTTCTGAGTAAATGAAAAAAAATCGTGGTCATTCTAGTATATTCAGATTGTACGATACTCCATCTATTTTTGAAAAAAAAATTTGATTTGGCATTTCGTAATGATTGCAAATCACATTTTTTTCAAAATAGATGTAGTACCTTAAAATTTGAATGTACTAGAAGGACCACGATAATTTTTTTATTTACTCAGAAGGAGTTTTGAATTGGGATCAATAACTCAGATTCAAAACATTTTTATTTTTTCTCTGAAACACACAAATAAATATTTTAATTTTTCTTACAACCACAAAAAATCCGGCCTGAAAAATGTTGATCCGGGTTATTTGTAGCAATCTTTCTAATAAATTTAATTATATAATATTCTATCTGATAGGGCCATGTTCCACAGGCCCTTTTACTTGTTCCAAATTGGGCCATGAAAGACTGGGATTCGGACCTTTACAAGGCCAACCCGACGTCATACGAAAAAGCCCAAAGATTCACTAAACTGGGGCCCAACTCGGAGGCCTCAAAAGCATGCAGCCCGAATATAGGTTAAGGCCAACCGACATACGGGATAGCCGTGGAAACGGCTAGCTTAATGCCCACGTCCCAGAAACGGTCGGTTTAATGCCCACGTCCCAGCAACGGACGACATAACTGCCCACGTTCTCCCATAAACGCCCGAGATGGCAGTTATGGCTAGACTATATAAGGCAGTGATTCCCATGAAACAGGGGACGCAACTTTGAGATAGAGAGACTATACAGGTTAGAGTCAGGATCTCTCACAAATACCCCGAGTTCATCACTCAACTCGCCCCTCGGCCTGTCATCTCTTGACAGGACGATTCCAACTTAGCCCAGAATTACCATACGGCCTCATCTCCCGAGATAGGACGTATCAACCACCGTGGGGCCACGCCTAGCTCGCTCAACGAATTAGATGGCTCATCCATCCACATCGACCCTGCTCCCTCCGGGAGTGACAACCCCTCCAGGAATAACAATCACACCCCCTCCCGGGGTGACGCCACCAACAGTGAACGCTTCGCAGAGCCAACCTCTAGGGGCGAGGCCTAGCAGCTCAATGGTGCGACCCCATGGTCCCCAATCTGCTCAACCTCGTCGCACGAGCCCCGATGTCACTCGACCTCGGTTCACCGAAGGAAACACTACCATGCCACTCCACACCGAGCACAATCAAATGGCTGGTACATTTCACAATCAGGTAAACGGTACTTATTACAATCCGATAGGGGGTACCTATCAAATACCGTACATACCGTACTACCAAACACCGTTGTACCAATATGGCGCGACCCCGTACACACCTTACACTCCAATCGGTCCCCAATATGGTACGATCCCATATGTTGCACCCTCCGGACAATGGGGGCCGGGAGGTACCCAGGGGATGTGTCGCATGACGGGTCCCACTCCATATTCTCAGCAAATGCCAATACGGCCTACAATGCCTGTACCTCGGCCGTTATCGGCAAATCGTGTCCACAGCCGAGCAGTAAATGTCTCCCCGAGGAACCTGGGCTCTCAATTTATACAATGCCGAACCGGTAACGAGACAGATACTCCTTCACTACCAGAGCAGCAGGTCCAATCCGAGCGCAGGGACCAGAATGCCGTACCAACAGGGGTACACCCCGATGTGGGAAGACGCCCAGAAGGTCAGGACGAGAATAGGGGACCTCATCCTGAGGAAGAACCACATGCCGCAGGTCCCGAGATCCACCGTATCAACGAGCGAGGGTCAGCCTATCAAGGTGGAGGGTCAAGAACTTCTCGCCGAGAACAGTCTCGCTCCCATAGAGAACGTAACCAGAGTCCGCCCCGAGGTCGGGATAGAACACGCCGCGATGAACGAAGAAGGAGGCGGCGATCACCTACCCCTACCCGAGGTATCAGCATGGCTCAGGTCGAAGAACTGATTCAAGCCAGACTTGCGACCAAACTGGCTGACCTCGAGTCCCAAAAGGCAGGCTCCTATTCTCGCCCTATGGGAATCGAAGATGGCCCGTTATCCAGAGATATCTACCGCCATTCCATGTCGGATTTCAAGTATCCGGCAACCCTTCCCAGCTTCCGGGGTAGTGGAGATACACAGGATCCACACAACTTTGTGTACGGGTTCCTTGAGCGACTCCGCCTTCTCGGAGCTACTGATGCCATCATGTGCCGAGTCTTCACCACCTGTTTGACTGGAGAAGCGTGGGACTGGTACATGACACTACCTCGGAGATCCATCAACAAATTCGAGGACTTCGCAAAGCTGTTCTTAGAAAGATACACGATTATCAAACCCCCGCAAGCCACATGCGAGATGCTTCTGGACATCGTCCAGGGACAGCGTGAAAGAACAGGTGCGTTTGTCAATCGTTTCATACAAGCATCTCGGAGAATTCAGAACCTCAATGAAGAATTCGCCTTAGCCGCCATCAAGAAGGGACTCCGCAAAGGAGGTCCAGGAACCTTGCGTTACGAAGCCCACATGAAGAAGATGACCACTCTTAGAGAATTTGTAACCTTTGCGGAAGGTTACATCCGTGCCGAGGACGACAATGGGAGTCCCACGAGACCTCGATCTCGATCTCCCCGCCACCAAACTAGCAGACAGCCAGCTCCGGATAGGTTTCGCCACCAAAGGGAACCTCGGAGAAACCAACCAAACCGACCAACCGAGCAAGAACACAAAACTGGCACTGAAGGATACCGCCAACACTTCGTACGGTATGCACCTCTCACTAAGAAGCGGCATGAGATGTACAACATCATAGAAGGCATGTTCGACCTCCCTCCACCATTGCCTGAAAACATTTTCACGGTACAAGACAACTCCCAGAAGTGCGAGTACCACGGATTCAATGGACACTCCACCGCAGATTGTCTTCAACTCAAAGACATCCTGGAGAGACTTGCCCGAGAAGGTAAGCTGATCGAGTTCATCAACCCCGACTTCTTCAGAAAATTCTCCAGGAAATACAACGGCAAAGGTAAAATTTTCAAGAAACCCATTCCCTACAGACAGGACTATACTGGCCCTCGAGTAGGAGAAGCCGGTCCTCAAACCCGGGATAGTCCCGAGAACAGACGCCAAGAGAGGCAGAACAGTCCTGTCATCAATGTGATTAGTGGAGGCCATCGCGGGACCATCCGAAGACTCTCACCTCGCGACAATCAAAAACCATACCCCACCATTCTACAGGTTGACACCGACAAAAAACGGCCCCGACCTGAAGAGGCAATATCCTTTTCAGAGAAAGACCTAGGCGAGATTTCTAGCCCACACGATGATCCCGTTGTGCTGAACCTCAAGATTAACACACATCGGGTTAAGAGGGTATTAGTTGATACGGAAAGCTCAGCAGACATCCTGTATTTATCGGCCTTCACGCAAATGGGCCTCAACACTCGCGCCCTCCAACAACACATTTCACCCTTGATAGGTTTCACGGGTGATACCCTTCAACCTCGAGGAATGATGCCACTCAAGGTGACATTCGGCACATTTCCTCGAATAGTGGAAGTCATGGTGGACTTCCTCATCGTCAACGCTCCTTCCGCATACAATGCGATACTGGGAAGAACAACCTTGAACAAAATAGGTGCGATTATTTCCCCTTCACACTTAAAAATCAAGTTCCACACTGATAACGGGATAGGAGAAGAAAGCGGCCAGCAACAGGTGGCACGCGAGTGCTACATGACTTCGGTTCAAGGTCAAGGAGGCTCTGTTCACCAGGTCGACCAATCCGACGCCAAAACAAACCAACAGCGGTTGCGCTCGAGCGCTGACTTTCTACCTCCAAACACCGACCTGGCACTAGATCCAGTGGATAAAGCCGAGGCAAAAACTTCCCTTGAGCCCGCTGACGAAGTCGAACAACTCGATTTGGGCCAAGGCAGAACGCTCAACATCGGCAAAGCAGTCCAGGGACAAGCAAAGGACGAACTCATCAAGTTCCTTCGAGAAAACCAGTCCGTTTTTGCCTGGACAGCGGCCGACATGCCAGGGATTCCGAGGTCAATAGCGGAACATAGACTGCATATCAAACCGGGTTCAAAACCGGTTAGGCAGCGAAAACGTAACATGGGGGAAGAACGGCAGCAGGCCGTAAAACGTGAAATCCAGAAGCTACTTGACGCTGGTTTCATCAGAAATGTCGAGTGTCCAGAATGGACAGCCAATCCCGTGCTTGTCAAGAAGTCCAACGGTGACTGGCGTATGTGTATCGATTACACCGATCTCAATAAGGCATGTCCCATGGATCCGTTCCCTTTGCCCAAAATCGACCAACTGGTCGATTCCACCTCGGGGCATGCCTACCTCAGCTTTATGGACGCGTTCTCCGGGTACAATCAAATCCGGATGAATCAAGACGACGAAGAAAAGACTGCTTTCACTACCAACTCGGGGCTATATTGCTACCGGGTAATGCCCTTCGGGTTACGCAATGCTGGGGCCACTTTCCAACGCATGGTCAATACAGTGTTCCAGGAACAGATCGGACGGAATGTAGAGGCGTATGTAGATGACCTGCTTGTCAAGAGCATGTCCGACTTCGAACATGTCCGAGATCTTCGAGAGACCTTCGCAACACTGAATTCAGCCAGCATGAAACTCAACCCAAAGAAGAGTTTTTTCGGACTAACTGGCGGTAAATTCCTCGGTTTCATGGTTTCTATGCGAGGTATAGAGATCCATCCCTCCAAGTCACAAGCCATCCTCGATATGAAGCCACCTCGGAACCTCAAAGAGCTACAATCCCTTACGGGGAAGTTGGCTGCCCTCAACAGATTCATTGCCCGATCCGGGGACGTCTGTTTCCCGTTCTTCAAAGCCATGCGCAAATCGGCCAAGTTCGAGTGGACAGAGGAATGTGCCATGGCCTTCGAAAAGATAAAAGCATATCTTGCCAATCCACCATGTCTCAGCAGGCCTACAGCGGGCGACGTCCTCGTGTTGTATTTGGCAACGTCGGGTCATGCAGTAAGTGCTGCCCTTGTTCGAGAAGAAGGGCGAGATCAGAAGCCAATTTACTTCGTCTCACATGTACTCCGAGATGCTGAAACCAGATATTCTCAGATTGAAAAGGCAGCATATGCTCTGGTCATAGCTGCAAGAAAATTGAGGCCTTATTTTCAATCCCATTCCATCAAGGTCTACACCGGGATCCCCCTCAAGAAGGCATTTGCGAACTTCGACTCATCAGGGCGATTGTTGGCTTGGGCGCTCGAATTATCAGAGTTCGATGTTTCCTTCCACCCCCAGAATGCACTAAAATCTCAGATCTTCGCTGATTTCATCGCCGAATATTCTGGAGTTCCTCCCGAATCTGAGGGACGTTGGACAATCCATGTCGATGGCGCCTCTTCTTTACAAGGGGCAGGAGCCGGGGTGTCCCTTGCTGGCCCACAAGGGGAGACCCTGAACTATGCTCTTCACTTCCAGTTCCCAGTAACAAACAATACCGCTGAATATGAGGCCATGATAGCAGGCCTCAAGCTAGCCAAAGAATTGGGCGCCCGTGAGGTTCATCTCCGCAGTGACTCCGAGTTGGCGGTCAAACAAATCAATGATGAATGCCGAGTTATGGATGAGAAGTTACGCAAATACCGACAACAATTCCATCTGCTCAAAGGTCATTTTGATGAAGTCAATATTCAGCATGTTTCGCGTAACAAGAACTGCCAAGCTGATGCTCTATCCAAACTCGGTGCCGCGGGTAATCTGGACAAAGATCGCCCCGTAATTGTTATGGATATCCCAGAATCCAGCATCAATCTTGAAACCACCAATGTACTTGCCATCAATGACCCCGGGGAATCCTGGTATACCCCGATGTGGAACTTCCTCAACACCGGAGTTCTCCCCACTGATCAATTGGAAGCCAGACGATTGAAAAGAATCGCACCAATGTATTCTCTATTCAACAACCACCTCTACAAACGGGGGTACGTACGACCTTGGCTCAAGTGTCTTAATGAAGAGACAGCATCGAAAATGCTATCTGAGGTTCACGAAGGCGTCTGTGGCAGCCATCAAGGAGCAAAAACTCTTGCCAAACGAATCCTTAGAGCCGGTTTTTACTGGCCAACCATGCAGCAGGACGCGGCTAACCTAGTCCGGAAATGTGAACGATGTCAATACCATAGCAAATTGAGTAACATCCCAGCTTACGACCAGATATCCATCTCGGGAGCTTGGCCTTTTGATCTATGGGGGATAGACATAGTCGGGCCGTTTCCTAAAGCTGTTGGACAGCGCCGTTGGATTATCGTAGCCGTTGAATATTTTACTAAATGGGTCGAAGCTGAAGCGTTATCAACCATCACTGCCGCAGCGGCGGAGAAGTTCATCTGGCGGAACATCGTTTGTCGTTTTGGCATACCGCACGCCCTCATCTCGGACAACGGAACGCAGTTCAACGCCGCACGCACTATGACGTTCCTCTCTAACCTAGGAATTCAGAACAATTTTACCTCGGTCAGCCACCCTGCTAGTAATGGTTTAGCAGAAGTCACAAACCGTACCATTCTGGATGGCCTCAAGAAGAAAGTTGCCGAGAACAGAAAGAACTGGCCCGACATACTTGACGGAATTCTGTGGGCCTACCGAACTACACCTCGAGAAGCCACACAGCAAACCCCGTACTCTCTGGTATTCGGAATGGAAGCAGTCACGCCAATGGAAATGATGGAACCGTCTCTCCGGACTCTGACATATTCCTCCGACAATAACCGCGATGCACGCGCTGCAGAACTTGACCTCATCACAGAGGGTCGGGAGAAAGCCCGCATCCGCACCATGGAGTATCAACGCAGGGTTAAACGTGCATTTGACAAGCACGTGGTACCTCGGAAATTCCAGCCAGGCGACCTCGTACTTAAAACCGTAGATGCGACCGGCAAGCATGTCAGCAAGCTTGCTCCTCAATGGGAAGGTCCCTTTAAGGTCATTCGCCCACGAGGTCAAGGCGCTTACGAGTTAGAAGACCCGAGTGGTTTCACACTCACTCGCCCGTGGAACACTTGCCACTTGAGAAAGTTTTACACTTAGTGATTTTCGTTTTCGTTTATGTTTTTAATAGATTCGATGTGCTCAGGGCGAGATAAACCTTTGTTTTTTCGTTTTCAATTCCATGTATTCACTTAGACCAGGATGCAAATTTTTTGTATGGTTCTAAGCTATTATCAATATATGATATTATTTATGATTGTGTTTCATTTACTGGGTCCGAGATGTATGCACGAAAGCCTTTTAGGCAACGAACTTAATCTCGGGTACTACACCCGAGATACACAACAAATTACGATAGTCCTAAGGGACGACGACTGTTTTACCAGTAACATACATCATGTCGAGAACATTTATCGAAAACCCCTTGGGGTAACGCATACGTTATCGCGACATACCTGTTCCCCCACTTTGACCATTTTGTCAAGAATAAAAATAAAGGGGAGCAAGGATACACAACCAAGCATATTTCACATGTTCGCAAAGAAAAAGCAAAAGCATACAATCGAGATAAATTCGACTGAAAAGAAATCAAGCAAAGAAACATGCGATTAAAACAAACAGGTACATTTTAGTTGTTCTGTTAAACCCCCACATCTCGGGGGTACCAAATACCATACTACATCTCAAATTTGTTAAACCCCCACATCTCGGGGGTATATATATATATAAAAAAAAAACAGTACATTACAACACAATTCTGTTAACCCCCACATCTCGGGGGTGCAAAAGGAACAGTGCACATTTCAACAACTGTAAAAATCCCTACATCGCGGGGTACGAATGTCTTACTCCTACCGACGTTGCATCCAAGGCTCAACAGGATCCTTCCTACAAACAAAATCAAACAAGTAGTGAGGTTAAGCTTGAATGAAATACCTCGATGATAGTAATAATAAAATCGCTACTTACATGGGGGAGGAGAATTCGGCCTTATGGAAGCATCTTCTCCTCCATCACGTGGAGCGTTAAAAAGAGTTACATCCAAATTATCCTCTTGTTCCTCGTGCTGAGGCATGGTATTACCTTCCTCGGTATTTCCCACCTCGGTATCCCCTTCGACATCCCTTGCTTCGATGTCATCCTCTTCCTCTTCGGACGAAGAATCAGAGGGATGGTTTTCAATCTCCACCACAGGGGCACCATCAGGAAGGTCGAGATGTTCTGGCCATTTGTCCTTGGGCCAAGGGTGAACAATTCCCAAAGGATGATGATTCTCGAGTTGGAGTTCCTCATTAAACAAGGAGCCATCCGGGTTCAAAAATACATCCTTTTCTTCATCCCAACCATAGCTCGACAGATCCCTGACAACGAGTTTTTCCGACTCAACCGGCGTGAACCCGACGTGCTCGGGTCTAAACGGATAAAAACCCCCCATAAAGTTAAGATAATCATACACGGTATGTGTCATCATATCCTTCATCGCGTACGGCACGGCTTGTGCGAAGGCTTTGCTCCCCAAGAACTTGCTGAGATGTTTCTTTGGCAAGTTCTGCGCTTCATCCCGTATACGGACATTTTCCGACTTCGCCTCTTCCAACTCCTGGGTTCGGGCCTCGAGCTCAGACTTAAGACGAGCCACTTTGCTCTTGTGTCTTTCCATCTTGCGCTTATAACGTTTCGCTTTCGTCTCGGCTTCCTGGCGCTCGGCATCAAGCCTCATACCCGTGTACCGAGCAAGCTCGTATTTCGCCTCGTTTACAGCAGCTTGGCCAGTGGCTACTCTTCTCTCTTTGTCCTTATTTTTCGCCAGCTCCATAAAATGGTTCCTCTCTAGAATCGCCTTGTTAAGCGTTTCCTGGTCGGAAGTAACAACAAGAGCATCGCGCTTCTCATTGATAAACGAGTCCTTGAGGAACCCGAAGTAAACCCCGGCTTCATGAAGCGACCTCAACACTTGATCCACAACTTGATCAGGATTGTTCTCAGCCCACTTCTTTTGATATTGAGTGGTGGTGAGTCTGAACGTTTCCCGAGCATACGCCGCCCGGACCTCGGGATGATCTTCCTCTTCTTGCATCCGAGAGTACCCTGGAAGGTAGCCTAAAAAGCTGTCAGGGAACCCCTGAGAAATCCCGGTTCCCCACGCAAACCCGGTCCGACCTCCTTGCTCGGAAATTCGTGACTCGAGAAATTTCTTGTGATCCTCCGCGGGATCCCACACGTCGCCCGCGGCGTCCTCAATAATCTTCTCTAATTCTTCCTCTGCAGCGAGAAGTTGTTCTTGATAGGGTCCTTCAGACTCGGGCTTCCCCAGAAGAACCTTCTGTCTCTTGGACTCGGGTTCTTCTGCCGCAATCCCTTTCCCCTTATCTACCTTTGTAATGTTCAGGGGGGTGTCTTTCCTCTTCTGAGAAACCCCGGGTTTGGAAGAACTGGAGGCACCGCCTTTCGTGCTTTTGACGGCCGCAACAGACTTGGAGGATGACTTCGGAAGACCCGCTGTGTTACTAGCAGGAACCGATTTAGGGGCCTTCCGAACCTTGGTGAGACCCGACTTGGAAGTATCTGGAACCCCCGTCTTCTTAACAAAACCGTCCTCGGGGTTCGCGAAGATCGGAATTGGACGAATAGCCTTCCAGGGTAGTGCCATAAAACCGCGGCCTGCGACATAAGAAGTATGCAAGAATTAACAATTTACCCATAACAAAACGAAGTAAAGGAACACACGCGATATATAGATATATCGGTACGAATTCAAAAAATACTAACTTGTGAAATAACCATCAAGAAGTTTGACGATTTTTAATTCAGCTGAGGTCAGAGGTGGACGAGACCTCGGAATCAAACTTTTCTTTTTCAAGGGGCGCCAAATCCATCGTATTTCATTAAAACACTTCAAATTGGTGGGATTCTGAAGATATACCCAACCACTATTCCAATCATCCGCCTTGGACAATCTGTCAAACAACGTGACTTTACCACGCTTCCGAATTGCAAGATGGCTATCATTATTATACAAAGGAGCGAAATAATGAAAGAACAACCCTACACTCGGGAAATGTGACCTTAACTCGGGCAGAAAATCAAACAAAAACTTAAAACTCATAATATAACACCATGCGGGTGCGGTTAGCTGTGCAGGGGCCACATCGAGATGCCGTAATATCTCTCGCACGAACTTAGAAACCCTTATTTTGAAACCACATTTCGGCATTTTCCAATACAGGCACATGCCGAGATTCGAGTCATGCGCTCGGTCATCCGGACCCGGGACTCTTAACTGCAATGCATGTCGAGGATATTCCTCCCTATCCGCTTCATCCACGAGTTCCTCATAAAAGGCATCAGCATAGGCATTGCATAAGTGCTTTCTTACTACTTAATATAGTCTACCTTGAGTCAGTCTACTTGAGTCAATTTGACCACCCTCGGGAACACTGCAAGCCGTCATGTTGTATAACTTACACAACGCCCAATGACATTTATGGCTAATAGCTGGCGGCTCCTATTTTAGGCACTATTGCCCACGGTATTTATGGCAACCTTCGCCCATAACGCCTATAAATAACCAACCCACTAATAGGACAAACGCACATTCTTATATCTTTTTCCTCAAAACCTCCGAGATGCCTATCAAGAGAGTTGTTTCCAAAAACAAACACCTCTCGATCGAAGTCCGAATAGCGATGACCAACCGTCACAGAACGTCGCACGACATGCCTCCCCCCAATTCCCGATATTCTCGGACACAATACAGGGCCTTATCTCGGACCCTGAGAGAGGGACACTCCTCCAACATTCCCCGAGAAAGACCTGGGATTGGATGCTCGTAACGAGGACCTCAAATCGTGACCTATTGACCTCACCCTTGCTAACGCACCTCATTCACCAGGAAGACGAGATAACAACATCCATAAATTCAATCTCGAACCTAGATGCGTAGATGCATCATCCTAGCCGTAACAAAGATGCTCAGACGAGTGGTTAAAATGTCGGGGGTGCTATGAATGGAGTTGCTTCACCCATTACGACATACAAGGCCGGGTCGGACCCTAGCGTCGGTTCTGGAAATGTCCTGGGTGTTTATCTCGCAATACTGGAGGCCCGAGTTGTACAACCGCTACACCCACGAGAGAACTCGACGCCGACAATCTTTTCGAAGACACCCGACAGGGCAGGTATAAGCGGTCCTAGAAACGACATCACACCCGTCTATTTGAACATGGCCATCACCGTGCTTGGAAGGCGCGACATGACAGGACATGGCGCTCATAGTGGAAATATTCTTCCAGGCGCTATATAGCATCATTCCCATGTTCAGTCTTAATTATGAGCTTGTATGATTTCGATATTTTACTCGATCTATGGCGTTGTATGATTTCGATGTTTGTTATATTTAGAATTGTTATGTTCTTGCGATATTAATGATTACTTATAACTTCAATGTTTTACTTCTTTCATTTTTGACTAACTCGGATACTATTTCCTTTTGTCAAAAATACCTCGGATACTACTCCCGTGTCACGTAAAAAAAAAAAAAAAAAAAAAAAAAAAAAAAAAAAAAAAAAAAAAAAAAAAAAAGAGAGGAGAAGAAGTGAGAAACGTATCACCAATCAGACGTCAAACTCGAGTTATTTACGGCATGACTAATACACTAACGACGGTTAATAAAAAAAAAATCCTCGACACTAAGTACGCTTAGTTGTCTCAGGTTACTCCCTAGATAACGCGTTAACTTCGAGTTACGTGCCCGGGGAATAGAGTGACCGACATATTTTTAACCCAAGATATAGATAACATTGTTACTGAAGTATGTTTTATGAGTTATTCACCCTCGAAGTCGAAAGCATCTCCTGATGCATCCGACTTCGGGGGCTAATGATAGGGGCCATGTCCACAGGCCCTTTACTTGTTCCCAAAATTGGGCCATGAAAAGACTGGGATTCAGGACCTTCTACAAGGCCAACCCGACGTCATACGAAAAGCCCAAAGATTCCCAACTGGGGCCCAACTCGGAGGCCTCAAAGAAG